>JNHY02000266.1:0-17608 GCA_001691755.2 Amanita polypyramis BW_CC | reverse complement strand
AGTGTGACAGCAGGGAAGAGGGGCAGCCCAGGCCCACATTGGCAATTGTGCCTGCAAGGTGGACTGTACTGGGAACAAAGGGATCAGGAGGCAGTGCAGAGCAGGGGCCTCAAGAGAGAGAGCAAAAGAGAAGGCCTGCACAGCAGGCCTGAGGGATTGAGTATGAGAGGTCTGGACCTGTGAAGACAGGCCAGACAGAGGGTGCAGCCTAGTATGGTACCAGGCAGATACAAGCCATTGATGCTGGCACAGTGGACTCCCCCCAGGAGGGCAGGGTTGAGGGTGTGCCGAAAAAGGAAGGTGGTGGTTGCAGTACAAGGAGGGAATGATCTTAGCCGCAGTTACTGGTGCATCTTTTTCAGCCTGCTTTCTAGGTTTACAGGTGTAGGGTGATGGCTTTGGGCATGGTTTGCGCTGGTCAGCTGGCATTGGAGTATCGAAAATAATTGAAAATTTTGATTTTATTTAAATTTTAATGCTATTGCATGCATGAGCTGCCTGACGAAACAGGGCAAAACCCTGAGATTAGCGAGAAAGCTGAGCCTAGTAAAATCTCATAGTGCATGATCAACGGCTATCAGCTATGCGATTTCCCTGCCGCCCACTGCGGGACTGCCGAAATTTGGGAAAAATTCGATGCAATATTAGATTTATGCATCATGAGCACATGCATTATGAGATAGTCAACTGTATTCTCAAAACATTTAACAGCTCCTGAGATGTTAAGTCTTTACATAGTTTTCCCCAACGCAAAATGTAATGCAAATTCAACTTCTTCTAGTGATGAAAACGATTAGATGTTGAACTGTACAAGATGTAATGCAAAAAATTAAAATTTGCATCGTATAAGGTACTTGAACGCCAGCCCCGCCGGGCGTGTCGTTTAATACTGGATGGGCTGCGATCCAGCGACCACAGGACAGTTCGACAACTTGCAAGTCTTAGTGCCATACGCGAGCGTAATGCGAGCTCACACACTTGGGCTCGTTAACGACTATAATGTATAGTCGCTGTCCTTAACGACGCGATGCCGGAGGTGCATCAGTGTACGACGATAGTAGTCGCAAGAACACAAAGAGCCTTCACCTCCTAGAAGGTACTCTAACCGGGCCACGGCTGTTGATATTCAATGATGGGGTGATTTCTGAACAAACAAGTAGTTTCCTTTCTGATATTCTGTTCTTTGTTCTTTCCAAGAAACCACACGACTACTAGTACAATAATACTTTTTGGCCAACTAAATCACTTTGATCAACTATCCTAACGTCATCCACCACTAAAGATATTTTTCTATCATACCAACACCCTCCCTCTCCAATATTTCTCGGATGGGGTCACATATGTCCTTGGTATAAGGTGCCAGAACTCCAACCTTATTGAGGACGCCATCCAACACTAATTGAGTTGCGATACCACATGGCAAACCAACAAGCAAAGCCATGGCCGAATGTCCACCCCGAACACCGTACGATTCAAGCGTTGACGTGATGATTTGCTGCAAACCACACAGTTACCACCAACCGAACAAAGAAATTAAGCAAGCGTCAGACACGTACCTCCTTGCCATCTTTCCATTCTACTACAAATTTATGTTGCAACATCACGAGGTCGCGCTCTCCCTCGTCGTACTTCATCAGAGTTTCAAGTTGCGCGCAAAGCGTATCGAGCAAGTTGCCTGCCTTTGGCGAAACCTTTTCGTTCGAGAAGAGACCGATCCACCTCAACCCAGAAATTATCCTAGTGGTTTCCGACTCGTCAGGGAACTTGCAGATCTCCTTAACTCTTGACACGAGGGTTCTGATGAGTTTTTTTTTAAAGAGATTAGTGATATACAGATTGTACGCGGTGGAAATAACTTGCCTCTCTGAAGAATCTGCTGCACCGATCGCTTTCCTCATCACCTCTGCCCATGTCAAGCTATCGTTAAGCCAGGGTTGGACTTCGGCATTCAACCACCCGAGGTCAACGAGAGCCTTGATAAACTGGGGGGTCCCTTGATACCTAAGTGTGCCTCTGATGACCGTCTCAGCTTCATGGATATTGTAGAATTGCTTGAACGGTGTAGAATCACGGTTGGGGTAAGCAACGAAACCAAATGCAGGAGTGATAAAGTAGGGTTTGGCATGAGCCATCAGTTCTTTACCCTCGACATGGACCTCCTGTCCGTTCGCGTAATATTTGGCAGAGTTGAGAAGGGCAAGAAGAACTCCGCGGGAAGACCAAGAAAATTTGTAGCCGAGAGGGTTATCAGAGCATTCTGGCGCAGGCAGTCCTCCGCAGTACGAGAGAAATGTCTTGATCTACATGTCCTAATCAACACACCTTCCGTAGGAGAACGATAGGAAACAAACCTTTCCTCCCTTTTCGTGCACCTCATCAATGGTCTTGATAGCATAGAGGTGGTCAATACCAGGATCAAGACCAATCTCATTCATAACTACGATACCCGCTTCCTTCGCCGCAGCATCCAGCTCACGCATAGCAAGAGACACATAACTGGTCGTGACGACGTGAGTTTTTCCCTTGATCGCGGCCTTGATGACAGCGGCGTGGTACGTGTAGGGGATCAGAGAAATAACGAGGTCATGCGCCGCAACCTCAGATTCAAGAGCAGCCGTATCCTTCACATCAAGAGAAATGGCATGGGTATTGGGCAGGCTGAGGGTGAGATCTTCAGCACTTTTGAGTGTGCGGCAAGCTATAAAGAGAATTGTCGGACAACTAGACTAGTCGCAATCGATCGCATCACGTACCGATAGTAAGCTCGTTGCTGGGATCACGAACGACATACTCGGCACAAGGGCGAGCAACAAATCCACTCCCAAGCAGCAAGACCTTCTTAGTCGGCTTGTTCTGTTGTCTCTTCAATAAATCTCGTCCAAACTTGGGTGCTATAGCTTTGCCTTCGTCCAAAAAAACGCGCGCAAACTCGGGGAGTGTAAACGCGGCCTTGTGTATATCTGCGCTCCAGTAACGCGTACCCTCGACATGCCTCACTGGCGTACGCAAATCCCGGCCCGCCTCCTTGGAGCAGACCATGAAGCCAATCTGACCGGAAGGATACGAAGGAATGGTCGTGAAGGCGTATTCGGACACAGGGAACAACTCCCTCGTCGTCGCTTTCAGGTCTTTAATAAGCGGAAGGTGAAGCCATAGGCATTCGCCTTGCGTTGAAATGTGCCCCCCTGGAGTGAGCGCGTCATGGAGCAATTTGAAGTACGGCTTTTGGAAGAGGGACTCGGCTGGTCCAACGGGATCAGACGAGTCGGTGATGATGACGTCGTAGCGGGACGTGTTTTCGGCCAAGAACTTGAACCCGTCGCCAATGTGGACTGTCACCCTAGGCGAGGACAACAAATCGGACATATGAGGCAAGTATTGCTTCGAGACGCGAACAACGGCCTAGCATTAGAACAACAGTGATGAGTGCTGATAGCGTCTGCGGCCCTTTTTCATCATGGAATTAATCTAAACCCACCTCGTCGATGTCGCAGAGCACAACTTCCTCAACCGTCTCGTGTTTCAGGACTTCGCGGACAACCCCACCATCACCACCTCCGATGACCAAGACCGTCTTAGGGTTGGGGTGACTAGCGAGAGGAAGATGGGTGATCATCTCTTGATAGCTGTTCAATCATCGTCGCATCATCGACAACCGATTCCTGAGATCACACCGAAAACATGTACGTACGAAAACTCATCGCGCTCAGTACACTGGATCACGCCATCAAGGACCAACACATTTCCAAACGTCTCCGATTCGAACACGAGAACGTCCTGGTAGAGCGACTTTTCGACGTGCAGGATTTTGTTGACTTTGAGGGTCATTGCTTGACCTGGCCATTGTGATGATATCTCGCGGAACCAGCCATCTGTATACCGTAAGTTAGTTTGAGTTTCTCTCGTCTGTCGCTAGAGGAAACATACCGACGATGGACGGATGAGTGAGGGGTGCCATTGATGAAGATAAAATTTATCAGCTGCGACACTTGTATCTAATCGTGATCAGATAAATAAACCTTATGTAAATACATAAATTACAGGTATCATGATGCTACGCTAAGCAGTTATGCAAGAATCATCCGCCGCCTTGCTGGTCGGCGTCAAACCAAGTTTGCCCAACAAGATTGAATTCCTTATCTTTAGATCTTCGTTCTCCTTCTCCACCTCCTTTGACCATGCTCTTTCCTGCAGCCTCAACTCAACCATTCCAGGCAGCATCTCCTCCACACGCGCCCATCTCTCACACCGCACTTTAATCGCCCGTACCACATCGGCCGGAACGTACAACTTCTCGTCCCAGGTCACACCTGATTCCACCAGGCAATCCGCGGGGCATATCGAGCTGAGGAATAATGTAACACCATTGATATCCGAGACCGGTGATACCCCCATGGATAGTTTTCTCAACGATTTGAATATTGGTGCATAGCGCGGCTCTCTGCTCCGTCTTGTCGGCGTACTGTTATACGTCTGTCCCACAGTTGAGGCATTAATAAACATGCCTAGATGCCGCAACCGAGGGCAATGCCTCGCAAATGGCAGTAATGCATCCAAAGTGAGACGCGCATCATTGATGAACCCAGGTTCATTATTGAGCAACAGTGTTTCTAACGATGGCCATTTCTCCGCTAACTCCTCTATCTCATCTTGAGTAACCACAACCGGGCATCCATGTACCAACTCGAACGAGGTCAAGTTGGGGCAGTTTAGCAGTGGTTTGAGTATGTCAAAGGTAATACACTGCTCATCTGCTGGGTCAATTCCCTGTATCCCATTCATGACGTCGACACGGGACAGCAAGGCCAGTGATTGAAGGAGCTGACAGTTCTCGGAGAGAGCGACAAGCAGCGACTTGATACCTTCAGGAGTCTCGAAAAATTGAGAATCCAGGTAAACCATTCGCAAGTTTGTTGGGGCGAAAGGGGCATTAATGAACCTTGTAAAATCATCGTAGCAGACTGCGAGCCCTAGGTCCCACAACGACGGGAAAACGCCTTCTTCAACTGTCGGTGTGAATTCACTGACGTCCTCGGGGTCACCACAGCCCTGGTCATCCGAGTACTGGAACTCTACACAGCCAAGGAATTCTAGTTTGGAAAGAACATCCATTATATCAGTCGTGACGCAATATCGAGGAGCTGCAAACTTCTTCAACTTTTTGAGACCCCGTATTAGCTCGGCAACTTCGCTCTCAACCCGGCTAATCGCAAAGTTCATTTTTATGTTCAAATGGGTAAGATTTGGCATCCGGTCAATGACATCGGCAAAAAATGGCCTCAAAATAGAGCTGCTCTTTGGAGAAAGACTGACTTGAGAAATATCACTTGCTAAGCTGGTGTCGACACTCGTCAAGTCCATCACGTGGGGAAGGCGGATAGCAAATCGACGAATGTTGGAGTGCATGAACATAACGCAGAGTGTCAATGAGCCTTCCCATTCTAGAGTGTGCATGTTGGGTAGGATGGCCAAACTAGTGCGCGTCCTTGCAATATCGTCGAACACAGACTGCGATATTGGACAGTGGGAGTTACCGGGACGGTAACGCAGACGTCGAACTCGTCCACTGTAGCGTTCAAAACGCTTCCAGTCGCTCGACTCGGGGGGCCGAGAAAATTTCTGTCAACGGATATTCGTTGAGGTGTTGTGATAACATTGAAAGAACACTGGTGGCAAGGACTCACATATTCAGAAGTGTCTGCTACATACAACGGAGCGAGTACGCTGCATAGTCTATGCATATCCTCTACTTCTCTCCACAGGGTGTCGAGTGCGACCTCGCACCACCGTTTGCAGACGCGAGCGTTGGCGGCATTGTCGGATAGGCCCAGGTAGCTGAAAATCATATCCAGTAGCTCGGGTATAAAAAGGACGCGCTGCATAGTTGCATTTATTTTCCCCGCACTTCCCATTTTTGCACTACACTGCGCCGGAAAGCTAATAAGTATGGTGTTCGAGGATGGTGGTTGGGAGTGAACAGCTTGTCAGGGTCGTGACAGGAAGCCCGTGCCTCGGTCACGTGCCGCAATGCTATTGGATTGCAGCATAACTTTGCATAGCGCAGATGTCCACCCCAGAGGTCGTACGCTTATGATGTCAAGACCACTCGTACAGCATTTATCATTACAACGGGTTAAAATGACGCGTTAGAAAGGGCCACGATGGCTTGTAGTTATGTCATGGTGCATATTCCGCTCGCCGACATTGGGGGGTTCCCTCATCTGCGTTCCCATGATGCAAGAAAAACAAAGATCATAACCTATGATGAAAAAAATGAGACGGGATTCAAATTACGATTCGGTCTGGGGAACTGAACTGAACAATAGCAACCTGGCCATCTTTATCACTCATCCACAGTTTCTGTTTATAACTAACTCAGTATCCCAAAATTATAAGTTATGGAGTTCTATCAGACATTGCAGTGCCCATCGGTCTCCACACATTACGGGTCGTATTTACTTCCGCTCGTAAGCGTGTTTGCTTATATGTATTGCTGCGCCCCCTACCTGATGTACCTCGATGTCGTTCAACAGGGGATAATGGTTCTTTGGGCTAGTTATTTGGCTCAATAAGTACGTGAACTGATACATATTCTAAGGGTGCCCTGAAACCGCGATATACGGACTCCTTGGGTCGACAATAGGGTGTTGTGTATCAAGGTAGGATGCCAGGGGTATGGAAGTTAAAAAGGCTAAATTTCACAGGCCTCTTTGCAAATTTAGCTGGCGTTAGAGTAGCGATATTCCAGAAAAAGGACTCATACGCTTTGTTATTCGAATGTAGCTTATTCGGCAAGTACAAACGCAACTGGCGAGGAATAACACCTCACAAATGGGGTTGCGCGAGAAGGTAACGTTTCGAACGGACAAACCTTCACCACCCCTCCAGAAGAAATAGGTGGACCAAGCTAATCAGAATGGAAAATTCTCGAGCGCGGATATTATATCATTCTCTTCGTACCTGGGGGTGATGGGGTCTGGGCCGCATCAACCTTCACGCGACCATTCCTTCAAGCAGTGTTAAAGAATATAAAAGGTGTCGGAGAACTCACCAGAATATGGTTGGCAGCGGTTCGCTAGGCGTGTCGAGGATGAATATTTGGGGACGCGAAACAGACAAGGCTCATTTGGAGTACGAGATGGCCCGCAGACCACACAACCCTTGAATCATGCAAGAATACAGTTATTAGGTCCGTTACCTACAACGTCAAACCCCAATCAATGGGTCCTTCTGCGGATGAACCAGGCACTGGGATGTTTTCTTCTTTTAAGCAAATGAATGCGCTATTCACTCCTCAAGTAAATGTAGATCCGGCCGTCTCCAGGAATCGGGATCACAAAGAGCTTGACTGCGATATCGGCTCTTCCAGAAATTGGTGGTGGATAACGATGCGAACGCGAATACTGTGTTTGTGAGTAGCACTGGAAAACAGGGACGTTTTCTCTTGGGTTACCAATAATCTTGTGGGATAAAAAAAGCCCAATTTATATCAATTCGGATACCTTTCGCATCAAGGAATCTCATAGTGATGCCATAGCGAGAGTGCGGTGAGCATAGGTAGCTACCAGGTTGTTACTCGGGTTGGCGAGGCGATAAGCCTGGTCCAGTTATGGACAGGGTCTTACGAGAAAAAAAGAAGAGTGGGGCATGTGGAGAGTGTTACATACTAAATCTAATAATAGTACTTTACTGAGCAGTAGAAATAATGCTGAGTATTCCCTCGAGGTCGTGCTACTCCAATTAACTTCCTTTCAGGTTGAAAGTAATAACAAACCTTTACTGTTCAAAAACCGCAAAGAACCTGTCGTGGAGGTCACCTCACCCAACGAATACACGATATCCTCACAGAGGAGCTATTTGGATTCTAATTGCTGGTCGCACGTACGCAATCTGGGAGGGAGATTCCGGGGAAGATAGGGGATGGGTGATGGCACAGATACGTGATCGTTCTGTTCCCTTTACTCGTTTGTAACCATCCAACCACCACAGCGCCCAGTACCCACCCAATAAAGTTATCTCAATTCCAGAGGAAGGAGCCCGGGTTATCAGACAATTTCTGGTCCTTGGGAATTGTAGGGTTTCGCATTGAATGGCATATTAACCAATTTCTCCATGTCAATGGTCTATCAAACGTATCAATGGTTGCGGTACGCCACCAGTGCGAAGTCTTAACGAAATACCAGGCAATCTATAATAAATCTCTTTGATTACGCCGGACAATAACAACTTAACTGCACCGGCTCAGCATGGCTGTTGTTATAAAAAAAAAAGTGACGCGTGACGGTCGTGTGGATGTGACGTAACGCGTACCACCGCGTCGGTGCCGCGCTCATTACCGAGTCATCGAAGCGATGACCTCGTGTTGTCCTCGAGGCGACTGCGGTTGCGAAACTTGTTTCCCCCTTCTTCCCATGAATGAGGCCAAGAAACATGACGACTAACTAATTCAACCTATAGTACAGAAACTCTAATCGGAAAGCAAAAGACAGCAAGAAATAGTAGCAATAGTAATCGAATTTCAGTTGAGTACATTAAAAGGTGGTAGTGTTCCTTCTCCATTTCTTCTTTTTGAATTGCATTGGATACTTTTTCGTCCACGCGGGAGTTTAGTTGTTTAGATCTAATTCAACTTCTCTTGCGTGCTTTTGCGTAGTATATCGCCGTCGGTTGCACAATCTCATAAGACCGTTCACAAACCGCTAACAAAAGTAAAGAATAAACATCAACAAGAAACGCATCAACTATAGCATACCGGGACAAGATATTTAGGTTTGAAGACCTCGCCACTGAACCCTCGCCTTTTCTTTTTTTCATGAAGATATTCATTTTCACCTGAAGATTCTCCATCGTCTGTAATGTAATATGGCTGTGATCACAACGCTGTGTTTAATATCAGACACGCAGATGAGCCATGATTACATACGTTGAAAAAGGCGGAGTCCTGATAGTCATTGTGACGAAGGTCGATGGTTTTCTAGACAACGGAAGTCAGATAAGGTGCCACATTTAACGTAGAATCGTACCATGAAGTCTAATTCTCTTCTGAAGTGAGACTGAAGCTCTTTTTCAAGTTTTGTGGGGCTATAATGGTCTGAGTAGGAATAGAAATCACTGGCAGAAAGGATGACGGTTGTGAAGGAGGGAAATGGTGCACGGAGGAGCATTAAATGAATGAGGCGATAGGTAGCGAACTGAGACCAAGAGTCTGAGGAAAAGAGTGGATTGGAGTGGTGGGAACGAAAGCCCGCCCGAGCCAATCTCGAAATTTGCGCCCATTTATATCGAAGCGCCAACACGAGGCAAGTCGGGGGAGCCATATAAAGAAAGCTCAGAAGCGTGGCGTCCCTCCTCCACACAGTCAAACATACCAAGCTCCTTGCCAAAGAAGTATCGTGTCCGTTATCAGAATGCAAGTGAGTTGACTTCATCAAGTAAGACAGAACACGGGGTACGCGGGAATTTTCTTGCCAGCAACAGTAGAGCAAGACCCACAACTACATTGGTCGGAGCCGGCCAGTTGACCATACCTGAAAACCCCACCTGGTTATGCTTTTCTCTATGTTAGTCACTAGGTAATCGCGTCATACATATCAAGGGATCGTTTCAATCGACCTATCCAATATCTGGACCCTCAATGGCATGTCTAGCGAGCCTCCACATGATCCAACCAAGACAAGACTGCACTTTGTTACTGTCTAGAGTTTACAATTGCAACCAGCCATCCGACATGGTGCCGGCAGTGGTGGCAGGACTAGAAAAAACGGCTCTTAAAGCAAACGGAACGCAGTAACCAAATCCAACCATATCCAGCTTTATCAATGGACTTATTATTGCACTCTGCGCCTGACTAATAGCAATCGAAACCTGGTATGAGCATGCCCCCGGTGCTACACCCCCCTGCGCCCAGAAGACGACTGTTATAGTCATGCGTCACAGTCACGCGTCACAGTCAGAGGATATGGACGCAGACTCCTCTGAGGGTTGTAAAATGATTGACATGGGCGCTGCAGGCGTGCAGAGCATGTAAAGTAAGAGCCCTGTCATCCTGTCTCGAAGCAGGACAGGCCATACTTGGCTGTGCTTCTGAGGTTTCAAGACATAACTTTATCGGCACATATAGCAACCAAACAAGAAGCAAGAGAACCGTATGGAATAAAGTGAGGAAAACGTACCTCCTGAAAGCCCGCGCGAGGAAGGCAACAATAATAATAAGAGAAGACTCTGGGTGAACTCGGGGAATTGTTTTGTGCGACCCCTGCCGACTGTTGCTGAACGAGGTAAATACTCCGTTCATAAAACGGTGGAGATGTCCTGTTGTCGATATGCCGGCATCCGATCTTGCAAGGTGTATACGCGTGTGCGGCAAGAACAGACGACGTGCTTCTGCGCAGCAGTCCAGCTTTTCCGAGATCGAGTCATAGCGCTAAACGGATGGCAATAGCAACGTGCAGCAAGAAAAAGGCCCATGTCGGGTGTTTGTGACCAAAATTCGTACTGAATCCATGCGTCCGAGGCCCTGTCTGTGCTTGCGAGGAAAGGGATAGAGTGAGACAGATCTCCAGCCATATAATCGTACGACGACCCCCAAACGAAAACTTTATCAAAGCAGCCCGACAGTCACCCTAGACCCTGACCACGGACGTAAGACGTAATCTTGGAGAGCGAGGGACCGCATTAACGAGGAAGATGATTGAAGTTGCAACTGTATGCGTTGGGGTCAGACGAAGAGGTGAATTAATGCGGTTCGGCATTGCCCAGCCATCAAAATATATTTCTTTGTGTTCGCAGGTCGCCTCTTCCCACTCTAGTAAAACCCTGAATTTACACAAGCGTTCTCCTTGATGGCAAGCGCAAGTCCGGGGGATTTGTGTTCAAAATAGGATGGAACCGTCTTTGGACCACTAAAGTTTAACTACATAATAATTAATTCCGACCCGCCAAAGTCAACATCGAGGGCCCTATTATGGCGTGGTTGGACGCTTTGATATTTTCTAATCAACCTACGAAGACCTTTGACGCTACTACTGGAATCGATGACCCAGCGGAAACCAATTCATTGCCATGCCACACGTTGCCCAACTACTTGCTATGACGAAACACTCATCCCGCGTGGAGGAGCAGGCTTGGGATTCGTCTTTTTACTTGATGGCTACGAAGTATCTGTTCGTTCCTGCATTTCCTGTCTTCAGAACGTCTCCAAGTAGCTGACAACAAGTGCGGCGAGAATGTCATACTCGAGAAAGGGTGTTTTCTGACCTTGCGATCTTGCAAGATCTATACGCGAAGAACGGCTGCCAGTGGGCTTCAGGGCCAGCGTACCAACCTAAGCACATGAGACGCGTAACGAACCAACCCCCTCAAGCTATGGGTTGCGGCACATATTCCGTTGTCAGACTCGATTGCGGGTGGCGGGGGCACTCTTACGCTTTGAAGGATCCGTTAACGTATGTCACCTCAAGCATATTTGGCGAGGCGGGGCAGGCCTTAAGCTCTCAGCATCAGTCGTGGTTGGACCGCTCGCATAGGTTAGCATTAATCCCGTCTTCGCACATGCCACATATAGCAACCAAGCATACCTCACGTTCCGTTCGTGACGGGTCCATGATCTTCCCTTACACCCGCTACGCATCTACAATCGAGCTCTGACCCAAGACATGACACGAATAGCGCTCTAATGTATGTGCTGCGATGAAAGTAGGTGCAACTGGTCTCGGTGGAGGTACTGCAGATTTGGTTGTGGACCTGCCCAAACCACGGGCCTTTTTCGACGTACGACAGAACAGAACAATCACTGAAAAGCAAGCTTACAGGACATGTTTACGAATCATTAGCTATCTCGATCGGCCCAATGAAAAGCCTAGAATGACCTTCCGGCTCGATTTGGACCAAGTGATCGGAAAGCTTACATGGCGGATGTCTGCCATAATATATCACCGCTTTGTACACAGTCAAAATATGTGCAGTGAAAGCGGGCCTCGCATTTTCACAATCCCATGGTCCCACACTCACAAGATCAGGAGTACATGTCCGTCTACAAGTATGTTACCGAGCTGGATCTGGTTATTGTATTAACATATCTCTGGTATATGCTTTCTTGCATTGTAGTGTTCGCTGTCCACCGCATTGATCAAGCCAATACGCGTACCGTAGGTCTTTTCGGGAGCTCGTACATCAAAACTACTCGTATAGCATTCACTACCACAACGTATCCAAGTAACGGGGCACCGAGAGTTCTTCGTTCACGGACGCCTGTGCACCTACATGATGGCCTCAGTTATATCACCGTGCATATTTCGCTCGCCCATGGCAGGAAGTTCATCATCCAGGTCTCGAGATAACTCTACCCACCCCGATATAAGCTCTTGATCAGATACGGTTTAACCACCTCAGATTTAAATGGAGAAGCTTTCGCAAATGGTGTTGCCGTCGCGACGGCAATTTGTGCAGCACCCTGGATCACTATCGGCGAACACATGGTTCATTACGACCAAACTCTCGCTTATCAACCATTGACTTTGGTCTTTAGGGACAACTTCCAGGAAGAGAACCTTCGACCGAGTTCAAATTGCCTGACCCGCACGTGCAGTCGAATTCCACCAATGTTGTACGCTGTGATGAGGCTTAAAGATACTCTTGTTTGCCTTGTCTACCATCCCGCGTGTAACTTTTTTTACCAACTTCTTTAGCCGCAGATTGGTCATTCCGATCGATACCAGCGAGATTGGGTGTGCATATCTGAGCTTGTAGGTATTAATAACTCCTGTGATTCCCAGCACGCACCATTGGAGTTCCAGATGTCAACATGTTCAATGCCAGGTTTCGGTATGCAACCTACACATTTTTGACAGGGTGGTTCATCGCAGACCATACAGAGAAAGGCTGTCCACGTTAGCATGGAGCAAGAAAAACGAGGATCAAAACTTATGGTGGAAACGCAGTCCTACAATGGCGACATACGCTAACCTGCAATTACATCACCTATATGTCCAACTCCACATGCATACTATCATGAATAATCTTCAAGCTATATGGGACTCCACGGTGTTCCTGTACAATTAAAACATAGATGCATGACAAGCACCCTGACGTGCCTGGCAAGCTCTGGCATATTTTCCTTTCCATTTTCATCGAGATGGCACAAGGTAATTGCCCCCTTGTCGAGAGAGCTGAGCGCCAGTGTATCCCTTGGACTTGCCGTGTGTCAAAGGTTTCTCAGCGCTGATTCGCCGACCATCAAAGCCCGTTGTGGTGACCAGGAGGCACAGAAATGTCTTCCCAATCCTAGTACAGTACTCGAAGTTTAAGAGCTGCATCCTTCCATCTTTGCGAATCTACTTGGAACTGTTGGTAAATCGAACTGACAAAGGTGAACGTTTCGTTTATCAAGACTTATACTTCTAGGAGGAGGATGTAGGGCCCTTCCCATGTAGGGAACGAGTTGGACCCGGATGCTATAGCCACCAAAGTCCCAATCTCCCTGAGGGAAGAACTACCCCACGCGACATAGGGCTGCCCATTGATAACGGCTATCCCAAAGAAAGATGCCTCCCGGTTTCTTCAGTACGGCTGCACTCCCATTGCACGGAGATGAGTTACGTATCATAAAAGAGGAAGGAACATACAAAGAGCCCTAACGAATAGAGTGAAGAACTTGTCATTGCAATGGATTCAAGGCGCCGCCTACAGCTTCAGAAATTACAATTCGATTTAAACAATTGTTTCGAAGAGTGCTACCCTATAACAGAGGGACGGTTAGGTCTTTGCGCGAGTGGTCACGTGGCTCAACTGTTCTCGTCTTGAGCCTCCACCACTCACTGCTCGTGAGCTCCTCAGTCGCTACCCTACCTCACTCTTTCTTCGTTACCCACATACACCGTTTTATGCCTCGACCACCTATCATATATGTGGCGTTGATCACATTGCGCCCACATAGATATCGCATGACATCGATGTTTAATTTAGCTGGCTACCTTGTTATACGCTGATCTGGGTCCCGTGGGAAGGCCAACTTGCGGTGTAGACCAAACATGCCAGCATGCGGGATTTACGGATCCATATCCACACGAGCTCTCCTGCCTCCCTTCACCGTCTCCATAGTTTACACTCCTCAATCTTACAGTGCACGGAATGTTCTGGTCCGTTCATTTGCAAGGTCGGGGGTTGTCGTTATGGGTCTGAAATACCTAGAACATGAAGACTTAAACTAAAGGCTCCGGACGTTCCTTTGTGGCTTAGACTCATGCCTGGTAACGTTGCTTACCAA
Source organism: Amanita polypyramis BW_CC (assembly GCA_001691755.2). Taxonomy (NCBI): domain Eukaryota; kingdom Fungi; phylum Basidiomycota; class Agaricomycetes; order Agaricales; family Amanitaceae; genus Amanita; species Amanita polypyramis. The sequence continues at coordinate 3,345 of JNHY02000266.1, read as the reverse complement.
TGCCATGTGTACTTGTGGCCATTGTGCTGCGCAGTTTTGATCGGCAGACATGAGGTTAACTCGTTTCGCCCTGCTTGACTTACAGTGCACATAGTGGCGTGCAATTTCCAATATAACCGTGTGATTGGTCTAGATGCAAACCCCTCCTCTCACTTAGTATGTCCGCGTTCCAGAGAAAGCCCCGCAACGAATGCCAAAGTAGACTCATCATTTCATTCGACATTGGCACTACGTTCAGTAGCGTGTCCTATGGATTTCCAACATCAGAAGGAGTGCCTACTATTTACGGCGTTACCGAGTAGAGCAACTTACCACTGTTAAACAACACATTTGAGAACGTTTATTTAGATTTCTAGGTCAACAAAAGATCACCAGTGAACCGAAAACACCAAGTGACGTCTGTTATGATAAAAGTGGGAATGTCATTGTCGTCGGGTCAGGAACTGACCTCGGCATGAATCCGGAGCTTGAAGATGTTGAAGGCCTTGTCAGGGTCGAACGGTGAGTTCGTGCGTTATTAACAAGATCGTCTGATAGAATAGTTCGAGAGGATCAAGTCATATCTTCGGCCATTACGCCTGTCCGTTGGACGAGGCTTCGACGCCAGTAATCTGCCCTCGTTACCACCGAAGAAGACAGCAATCGATGTTTTTGGGGATCTTTTGCGGTATCTGTATCAATCAGCGAAGCAATTCATAGGAAATAAGATATGGGAATCTCAGATTGGCGCAAGTGTTGAATTCGTCCTCAGTCACCCCAACGGCTGGGAAGTGGAACAACAATCAATGCGCAGTGCGGCTATCGCTGCGGGCCTTGTGGAAAATGAAGCGGAAGCATTGAAGCGAGTTATCTTCGTCACAGAAGGCGAGGCGAGTATTTATTTTTACCTGAAAATTAACCCAGACGTTCTCGAGAAATATGTAGGTCAAATTATGCTTGGATGTCTCTTCACGTTGACGGAGCAGACGCGACAGGATGACGATGGGATGGTGGTTGTTAATTATGATGATGGGACTATTTGCGTCAGCACATATATACAGCCTCTGAAACGTGAATTCAGAGAGATTGTACCCGCAGAACGTAGGTGTTTCGATATCATTGCTGTGCCTGGTACGCACCCTTTAATAGATCTTCAAGGCACATCCTTTGTAACGCGTAGAGCTCGAGCGTTCCTAACAGGTGTGAATATGACACAGTACGCTGATTGGTTGTCTAATCATAAGAAAGAAAAACTTCGTGGCTCGGAGTATGGAAATCCAAAAACCATAGGGGTTATGACTAGGTACTTCGACAAAATAACGCGGCCTAGCTTTAAGGATCCCTCGAAGTCATATCTTATCCGTTTCGGTGCAAGCGGGAATGATCCAAAATTCGACATTATGTCTGGCTTCGTCAAAATCAAAGGGTAAGCCCCATCTGGTGGATGATATGATGTACTTTCCTCACCCGTTAGGTCACAAATCGCCGAATTCTTTGAGCCTACGATTCAAAGTATAATCCAGGCTATTGAAACACAGTCTAGAAGATCCTTATCGCCAATTCGGGTATGTCCTGAAGTATTTCCAGGATTTCCTTTCCTGATGCTTGCATTAGGTCATCTGTATGGTTGGCAGATTTGCTACTTCCGATTATCTACTCTTCAAGTTGAACAAACATTTTAAAACACGAAACATAAATATCTTGAGAGAGGCTGCCTACCTGTATGTTATGGCGGAAGTATCCAGCGACAATTAACCGGGAGTTATTTAGAAGCAATGCCGTTTCGGGGGGAGCAATTTTATCTTATGCTGAACGTTCTATTCACAATCGGTACGCATACGGGATTGCGTGTTGCTCTAAATTTAATTCAATCAATCTGGAACACAGTACATTGACACGAGCAGCATATCCAAGTCCATTACCTCAGATTCCTGACATTTGTAACAACGTAAAACTTCCAAAAAGGAATAAGGAGTTTTATATCGACCACACCTTTGTAACTATTCGTGTATGTGTACTTCGGGGCATGAGCATGCGATTGACTTTTTCATGTCTATGACGGCAGGTCGAGGATGAGCTGTTCAAGCTCCCACGATACACATTTACGGAGCACTCTCCTGTGTTTCGCAGTATGCTCAACGTACCAACCTCGCATGATCATAAATTGGACGGCTCATCAGACGAGAGGCCGCTTATTCTCGGAGGCATCAAAGCACTAGAATTTGTGCGACTCGTTCGATGCATTTGGCCGATGTGATATTCTTCCAGTTTATCAATTCCCTCATCAACTGACTCCATATAAAGGGAATTGGGGGGAAGAGTATCCAACGTATCTCTTGAAGATTGGCAGTCAGTCCTCAAGTTGGCCACACTCTATGAAATGGCCGAAGTCAAAGCGCTGGCTATTGAACACATGACGCCCCTACTCGAAAAATCGCCCTCTTTACAGATTCGTTTAGCGAAGGCTCACAACGTTCAGGAATGGCTCGCATCGGGTTTTTATAAACTCGTCAGGCGTAAAACTCCACTTGACGAATACGATATCCAGCTTCTAGGGCTGACCGATGCTTTAAAGGTAATGTCTATTAGGGAAGACCGTAAATTCGACTCCGGGTCGTGCAAAAACTACATTTGCCGTTACAAGTCTGACTTTCCGTTCAGCATGAATGATGATGAATTCCGTAGAAGATTTAATTTGTGATAATACTTTCTGTAAATTACAGCGTAATGTAGGTCAGCCATGGAAGCATGAGAAACTGCCCTCAGAGGGGGCAGGACGCCCCGCAAGTGGAAATTGTTGTGACGACCAGCATTTCCATAGATGGCGGCGAGGTTTGAATCATGGGAGTATATCTGCTTTTGAGATTCCTTTCATAGTAGTTCCGCCCACCATGGCAAAGGTGAGCGAAATGACGTGAAAGGTAGTTCCTCGAGAGGGAGACGACGCAGCCGACAACACTGCGTGTGTAGAGACGTTCTTTGGGCGGACCGAACTTGCATACGCGGAATTACTCACTGTCTTTACGGTTACTTGCTTGGATCTGTGGGGGCAAGGGAACGTCGTTTTTTTTTTTTCCATCCAAAACATGTATTTGCTATATTTAAGTACAAGAAACCTCTCTATTGACATGGGGCGAGGCAAAACAGTGGTAGTGTGAACTACCTAGCAAACAAGTCACTTCAAAAACCAAGTGGCTGGACTGAGGGAACAGGGGGAGGGCTGGTGAGAGCGCAAAAAGCTAGACGAGGGGTGTGACACGAGCACTCAAAAAGCACAAAATAAAATCCTAAGCCTTTGCTTTACCTTTCTGTTGAGATTGTCGGTGAGCATTGGAACACTCCGCACTCCGAATGAAATAAGTAGAG
>JNHY02000265.1:0-17606 GCA_001691755.2 Amanita polypyramis BW_CC | reverse complement strand
CCATGATTTACATAGCTGAGCTTTCTGGAAATTTGACTTATACTTGAGTACGCCGGAGGCAGGTCAGCTGTCTCCAAATCATCCTTCCGAGATTTGATGGGCCCTGCATCCTCGCGTTGGATAATTGCGACAGGTTTGTCTTTCTTCAAGGCCGCGGAGGCCCCCATTTGATTCCCTGATACCAACATTTCCCCGTAGCCCGTGCGAGCCGATGCATATGGTAGCTCACTTGCACTTTGGCCGGCTACACTCGCTCGTGTTTCACTCAGGCTTCTCTGTCTTTGGCCAGGTATGCTCGTCGTGGTGCCCGACTTCTTCGTCACTTGGTTGACTACGCTCTTCGCTACTTCGCTCGGCCTTCTTGGACTTTCTTTCCCTGACCTCTCGTTGGTTAAAGTTAGGCTGATTTCGCTTGGTCTCCTCGCCACGCGGCTGGCTACACTCGTTGCTGGATTTCTCGCTCGTCTTGTACCAGATCCTGGCACTCGCTGTCTAGCGGGGTCCCCTGTAACCTCGGATCCCGGGCCATATTGAAATCTGCCTGACATTAGCGACTCTCCGCCCGTTAAGTCGAGCCGAGCACCTGGTTTCGATTGCTTCTTCTTGCACCGCCATACCAGGTAACATAGTACGGTAACAACCGCCGCCCCTCCAACCGTTCCACCTATAACGACAAGAATGATTATCCTACATCAAACGTGAGTCCAAGGTTTGTGCAAACCCAAGAATGACTAACTTCCTAATCCTTGTGGGTTCGACACTGGTGGTAGCGCTCGTAAGTTCGTGCCCGGCTGCGGTGCCCACGGTATATCTAGGGCTTGCATCATTCAAGCAGCTATTGTCGCCGCTGTGTTGCACGATATATGCGGAACTCCCCCCTGTTGAAATTCCACGACTGTCGCCACCGATGACCAAAACAGTCGTGCCTGCACGGACTGTTGGTATCCACGAGAAACCCGTTCCTTCACCGGCCTCATCCGTTATGGTTGAGCCAGTTACCGGGGGGGGTTGACCGCCAGGTATGACTCCATAAAATTTCGGCGTCCTGTGGCGTTCGACTTGTTAATGCAATTGTGAGATATTAATAGCTAGATGCAGACCCTTGCACATAAGAAGCATTCCACCAAATACGAGTCGCTTGACATTGTTGTATCGAGTCCTGCACGATGTAATAGGAAAAAAGTGGAGATGTAGTATCAAAACAGGTTGCATCATCCGAATCCGCGACTTGTGTTGCCACCCCTGCCCCACCTGTACTAAAACCCGTCGCATCACTCACCTAAGAGATCAAGAATTAGCGACGGCAAGTGCATTTATCAGAAATTAGGAACAATGGAACAAGTGAACGGATTGTGCACATTATAGTAAGAAAGCAAAACAAAAGTACAGATACTCACGACTGCCACAAATTGAGTGCCTGCTGGGTAATTGATAGAAAAGTTAACTGTTGTAGAGTTGCCCTTGAATGGTCTATCAATAACAGGACGAACTTCAGTATTGAAGGAAAGTGGTGAAGGGCCGTAGGGGATGATAAGAACGCGATATGGAGGCACTCCATCAGGTCCTACAACGGTTATCGACAAGTTTGAGCACTGACACGGTGGTGTGTCGAAGTGCCAAGTGTACGCGGCTGAAAATGAAGGAAAAAATATGAGCATGAATAGAACGAGAGATGGAAGACGTTGTAGTGGTGGTGGCACTGCCATTTCCGAGGAAAAAAGAACGAAAAATAAAAGAGAGGGATGTCGAAAGCGGAATTGAGTGAAAGCCTTCTATAATCATCTCCAGACTAAGAACTGATCCTCTAGCGCCAGGGCAGAAAAGCAGTTTGAACGTTGCCCTAGTCTGCTCAGGTTAAAGACAAAAGTATTTCTTAACTTGAACGTTGAACCACTCACGGCGAGGACCGGTGAAGTATCGAACTGATGGCTCTCACGGCATGGTTCTGTCATGACGTGCATTATGACGGAAGAAGGGATTTTCTTAGCAACCCTTGTACAAGAATGTGGATATTTGTTTCAGAGAAGCGGTGATCAGAATCCAAACCCACCCCTCGCAGCTATATAAGGAAATACGGCATGGTGTGGAACCAATGTCAACGAACGCCACGGGTCTTTAACTGAGAAGACCACATGGAAGTATTGAGTCTAGACCAATGGTATTGTAAGCTTTCCTGGCAGCAAGTATCAGCCATCAAAAGAATGACCGGATTTGCCCCGGCAGTATCTACTGTTTCAGCCCTCAGCCGAGACAAGGAGAAAGGCGTTGACTTACTTCTGAACGCCAAGTGGCACCAAGTTAAAGTTGGCCATTCAACAGTTCCCCATTTAGATCGGAAAACGGGAATGAGCGAAGGCCAAGACAAATAGAATGTTGAACGTTTGAACGTCCGCCTGGTTCGCTTAGGTTCAACTTTTTTGGTCTAGTAGTAGTAGTAGTAGTAGTACCCATAACGACGAGCGAGCCACATGATCGCGACGCTGACGGCCCTCAGGCTCATGTCGTAGCGTACGGTGCCGATTTCTTATCGGCCAGTTGGCACTTATGGCACAGGAATAATAGGGTACGTGGAACTAATCTGGGTGAGTGAGTATTCGCGGGGTTTCAATCACACAAGATCAACAATCACTGTCTTGTCGAGATCGGTGGCGCTAACTGAATAAATTTTACAAATGAATATATAGTTGCCAATTGGGAACAATGCAACTCCCCTGAACGGGAACGGGCAGGTAAGTTGGCAATACCGTAACCAGCAACGCACGATGTAAGTTGGTAAGTACCGTGTGACGGATCTCGGCTAGGGCTGCTACATTTTTTGTTTCGTCCTGGAATGCAACCCCGGGCCCGTTACTACTACTATTTCTATCATACAACATCAAATATAACAAATTTGCGGCCGTATATACAAATTCGGAACCGTATAATACACGGCATTACAATGAAATCAAAACATTCAAGTCCCCCTCTACAGTAAACATCATCATTATACCCAAATAAACCCGCGCCCGCCATGTAAGCGTCGGACAAGGAAAGCATCAGCAATACACTTTCGTGGCGTTCATGAGAAACTAGGATCAGGATGGGAGCGCCTAACGTCGGTATACGCAGGAGGCAGCTCGATTGTGTCCTGTCCACCACGTAATGATGGCGCTCCAGGTCCTGCATCTCTATGCTGAATAATATTAGGCGCCCTCGTTTGCTGTTGCCGAGATTGGTTGAGACTGAGAGTAGAAGTGCTGTTTGAAGTTAATAGTGCCGAGTTGGAGCCGTATCCCATGCGGTCGCCTACAAGTGACTTGTCTGATTCTGTGAATGTCTGCGGATCCTGATGCAAGAAGAAAGGCCTAGGCCTGACATCTTCCTGTCCTTCACTCCACTGACTCACTTGCCTTGGCTGGTCGTCAAGCAAATTGATTGGAAGGGCTCTCGGGTGTCTCTTCCGCCGCCGTAAGAACAAAAATAGCAATATTGCAAGAAGAATCGCTAGGAATGCCGCAGCAGTTCCACACGCAATAGCGATAACGTTCAACCTACGCAACCCTGAGTTCAAAAGACACGTAACTGTCCTACGAAACGCTCACCCCCTGTATTTGCTAGTACTGCCACCGTTGCCACTCGGGTGTGTTGGCAGTGGGTTAGAGACGGTGCTTGTGGAAATAATACTTGATCCCGCTGGTGAGGAACCTGCACCTGCACCGGACAGACAGCCGCTTTCGTAACTGAGATTCACTGTGTAAGAGATATTCCGGGCAACTACGAGTCCGTTGGCGGTCCCACCAACGAGGGTAAATTCCGTTCCCCCCCGAATTGGTGGTGCCCAGTAAAAAGCCGTTATTTGTTCCGTAATATTTGTTAAATTGGTCACCGGTATCGTGAACGATTGCTGATTTGGCACGACGGCGAAAAATGTCGGTGCACTGCTATACTCTCTCCCAGATTAGACTCACATTGGTGCATTACGTAGAAGCGCGCACCCTTGCAGACTGTCGCTACTCCATAAAATCTCGGTAGCAATACATTGGGTAAACAGCTCTGGAGTGAGAACGAAAGTGAATGGCACTGATGTCGCATTGCTTAAACAGCTGGCATCGGCATCGTTTTTGAGTACAGTCCACGCGGCGCTTGTTCCATTCGCTACAAAATCTGTGGCATCTTTTATCTAGAAACCCTAAAAGTAGGCAAACACGCTTCATACGAAAGAACGTGACAGATACTTACCGAAACAACGAACTGAGCGCCCTCAGGATAATTAATCGGAAAATTGATGGTTTCTTGATCGCTATTGAACGGTATATCGATAACTTGCTCGGTCGCCGTGCCGGCCGGCCCAAAAGGAACGACGATGGCATGGTAGGGAGGTGTTCCAGTCAGTCCAGTGACGGTCATTGTCAGATTCTTGCATTGCAGGGGGGGCGCGTTAAATTTCCAAGTCACAGCCGCCGAAACCATGGGAAGCAGCAGCGCTAGGAGGAGCGCTACAAGACCAGCTTGGAGAGGCATCGTTCTTACTAAAAAAAGAGAGTAAAAGGAGTGTGATGCTTTCGGGGGGGGGACGTGGACGAACAACAACTTCTTCTCTCTGCTCCTTGGTTTCACCCATCACTGGCACCCTCATTGTCCCATCGTGTTACTAGGGAGATTATGTAATCATCAGCAGGTGTTTTCTTTTCTGCTGTAACTTGGTACGTCCAGTACTAATGTCAACACCCCATAGAGCTTTTCGTGCGTGTTGGAGAATATGTTGAGAATGGCAGACTCCTCTATCGTCGTAAGACCTAGCAAAACGACTAGAATGGGAGGCTCAGTGCGTGGGAACAACGCTAAACTAACCTACCCTTTTCCAAGTCGGTGGGAATCCAACTCCTAATCTTACCTCATTCTCCGAGAATAATTTGCCGCCATAGCGAGTCCGCCCCGCCATACGCGAGCTCTCTCTCTCATAGCCAATGAGAATGAGTGAGTGAGTGAGTGAGTGTGTGTGTGTGCTCTATCAATTCAAAATTAAACACCCTCCCAATTGAACCGCGCCTCACAAACTTACATACTTTACTTATTGTACATTGCACCAAAAACAACATTACACTTTGATAAGCAACTCAAACTCGGGCCCTCCCACCAAGGCGCCCGGCATCACCACCACCACCACCACCATCATCATCATCACCACCAATCATAACCCCATCAACAACGGCTTAAGTACTTACGACAAGAGTACTCTCACAGGCAACCCACATACAACCTTTACCTTATCGGCCCATACATACATACATACATACATACATACATACATTATTATACTACCGAATCGGACTTCCCACCCGCCAGAAACCCCCGCGGCGCACAAATCGCGCACACGCAAACGGCCCACAAACGGGAGGCGACAGGCATTGGAAGCACATGCCCCCGACTCCGTATTCGGATGAAAAAATGGGGATAAGATAATAATAATACATGTACAAGCAACTCCGATCACGATAATATCATTCCCAACATACTTCATACTTCCCAAGAAAGAAAGAAAGAAAGACGGAAAGGGAGGGTACAAGATAAGTAAATAGGGTACCAACTTGAACGTTTGAACGATCACATCAGTAGTCATCAGAATAACGTATACATATACATATACATATCCCTGCTATAGAAGACTTCGTACTTCACACTGCGTAATGTACTTGAAGCGCTAATTAACATTTACCATTACTCAACCCGTAACGGATGAACTTCTGAAAACCCTTCCTTCGCACAAGCAGTAACCAAGAAAAAAGCAAGTCGCCGCCGCTCCATCCATCTAAACTTTGCTCCCAAGAAAGTGTAACTCCCGTATCGGAATTATAGATAACCCGAGTCGGTCGAATCCCTCTTCTTTCTCCCGGTACCTTGCTTACAATTAGGCTCAAGTTCGATTCGATTCGCCAAAAAAAGTACACAACCGTACCAATTAAGTCTACATACATACAAAATAATACACAAACTAAATAGATACGTGTACCAACTTGCGAACAAAACCAAGCGAAGAGAGAGAGAGGGAAGCCATATGATGCTAAATATGCGCAGGCCTTGTCAGATATATAGGGTGGGAGAGGAGAGAGCGTGTGATATCGAGTTGCAAAGGCGACTGCAGTGGTGTCAAATTATAAAAGGTATGATGCGTGTGTGAAGATAGATGCGTCTAAAAAGGCGAGGGAACGGCCAAATTCCGATGTCCGGGAGAAGTATCGGTGGAAAGTGGAAATCCAAAAATATCGGAAAAGGGCGTCCTTTGCATCGTCATCCAGATAGATAAGGAAGAGGTAACAGTCGTCTCGATCATAATTAGTCATAGTAGTGAGAGAGAGAGAGAGAGAGAGAGAGAGAGAGAGAGAGAGAGAGAGAGAGAACAGAAAACAGAAAACAGAGATGGGAGTATGAGGTGATTGAATAGATAAGGCGTCCATGCAGATCAAGCGAGATAACATGAGCGAGGGAGAGAACAAGGACGGAAGGAAAGAAAGAAAACGATAGGCCCACTGACATCAAGAGAACGTCTTCCCGCGACGTCCCAACGACCACACAACAGGCCACTTGCGCTGTTGTCACTATTGTTCATCATCACCAGAACTGGAAAACCCCTACACAGCAATCCCGCCTGGCCAGTCATCCTCCAACTTGGTATGGACAAGAATCGGTTTGGTTTCTTCACCGCTGTTCGACTCATCAAAGCCGTCTTCCACATCGCCGAGCGCACCCTCCGACATCATATCTACAAAGTTCACTTCAATATCCTCCATGTGGCCGTGGCCATCCAACATGGCTTGACCTGAAACTGGACTGCTAGAGAGAGAACCCGGCCTCTGCACCTTGGCGCAATCAGCTCCACCTTCGGAACGCACTATAAAAAGTTACCCGTTAGCAATTTTAATAGGAAATTAAAAATCAATTACTTACGGTGCCTATTGAGCGCATCCATCCTCGCAAACTGTTTTGAGCACCCTTCACATGTGAATGGGCGGTAGTTCGTGTGCAGCGCCTCATGCCGTTTACAATCGTGTTGCCTCGCAAATGCCTTGCTACATCCTGGCCAGCGGCACACAAATGGTTTTTCTTCATTGTGAGACCGCATGTGCCCTTTAAGCATACAATCGTCAGCTCACAATATCCAATAATCAACAAAAAATCCTACTCACCCTTCAAGTTGAAACTTCTCGTGAACGTACTCCCACATCCAGGGACCTGACAAACAAACGTTGCGTCTGCTTTCCGTCTCTTGAAGCTAGCCTTCTTTGTCCGCTCCGTTGTCACATTATTCTTCCTCACATTCCTAGATCCCAATCCTGGACTAGCCGAATGACTTCCAGGACCAGGGAACCCAATAGCACCAGAGAAGTCAATAGAATTATTCGTAGGTCCCAGTCCAGGACCCATCCCACGTGGTAACATTCCTTGCGGATTAGGCTCAGCACCTAACAGAGGGCTGCTAGTTCCGTTCATATGTTGCTGGACGGATAAATGTTGGCCAGCTCCCGCCCAGCCGCTAACCCTGCCCACGCTCATCCCGATCGCATCGTCATATGGCGCCGGCGGGAGATCACCGTAGCTTGGCCTGGGACTCGCTTTCGGGCTAGGGTACGGCGATACCCTATTGCTCCCCGGTCCGCCGCCAGCACTGGAAGCATCAGACCAAATGGATCCTCGTTCCGATCTTGTGCTAGAGGACGATCGCCTGATCGGGCCAAGACCCGGACCGTAGTCAGGCGTCAAGTGACCAGTCGCTGACGTCAAGGACCGGGTATACCTATGCCTGATAGAGGAAACCGAAGAATTTTCCAATGACGGAGACAAAAACCGTGATACGTGTGTCTGCGGAAGGTGAGGGGAAAGGAATCCAGACGAGGACGACGGTACAGGTGCCGAGTTGGGTACAGCGTTGGCGTTGTTATAGTACAATGACGACGGCATATTCAAATTGCCCGCGGCAGAAGAGAGAAGCGGCATAATGGAGCGCATATCGTCAGAATGAGATTGACGATGCAGGCTTGGACGGCTCATTGAATCAGACTTTGCGCGGCGAATAGCACCAGAGCCAGAGCCAGCTGCAAGGAAATTGTTGTTGTGATTGTTATGACTGTTGACGGTTGAAGGGAAGCTAAAGTCATGGATCGAATGGCCCGTTGACGGCGGCGAGCCATACGAGGTCTGGCTTTGCACATCTTGCATGTTGACAGTGCCTCCACTAGGACCCGAACCATCGTCCACCGCGCTGTTATCTCCAACATTATTGACAAGCGCAGCGGTAGCAGATGGGTTCCAATTTGGCAACTCTAACGCGGTCTCGGACTTACTCCTTAATTTAGGCATAGACTGTGGGAAGAGAAAATGAGTGTTTGAGCCACCTCCCCCACCGGAAGGACCAATGTCAGAGCCATTGGTATTTGGGATATCGTCCAAAATGAGCGGCTGAGTGGCAGGTGTGCCAGGCATACTTCTCGCGTGAGCAAGATAATTCTGTGGTTGTTGTTGCAAGAAGCCAAGGTGTTGCGTCTGTTGCGGAGTTGGATGCTGCTCCGCCGAAGCGCACCCTGCTCCAGCCCCTCTATTCGGATCAGCCCAGGGAGGTGGCTGTGCGTGACCTGTCAGGGTACCTTCGATTAACATGTGTACATCATAACAAGAGGGAGATGTGTCTGAGGCAGTACCTGATAGATTTTCGAGCCGAGTTTGGAACGGGACTGGATTCTCGCTTGCCATGCCTCCTCCACTGATTGGCGTTGCGGGGACGATGTTAAGACTGGGCCCGGCGCCGTCGCCCAGACCATCGCCACATGGGGCGTTGATGGTCGGTGGCGCATCTGGCATTAACAGGCGTGGTGGCGAGGGGTGCTTCTGAACAGGCTCGCTGTGGGGAAGGGGCTCGTTGGTCCAGTTTGGCGAGAACTTCATGTTCTCCAGAGCAACATCAAGCCGGGGAGAGGTGTTGAATATGTTTGGGGTGGCTTGGTGGGAATGGTTGTTGGAGGAGACGGAAGAGGCGCGAGAGCAGATGCGCTCGTCAGTGGCGCTTGCGTTGGAAGAAGGAGAGCTGTAGTCGTATGATTGGATATCTGCGCCCACGACGGGGAGACCAGGGTCGTAAGAAGGGTGCATGAATTCAGTATCGTTGAACATCAAGAGAGAGGACGAGTGGGGAGGGTCGTAATCGGCAGGGTCGTAGTCGCGAAGACCGAGGGCGGTGTCGCCGTCGAAAAGACTTGGAAAGGTGAGATCTGTGTCACCGACGTAGCTCAGCTCGGAGTGGCCAGAATAGGGCGAGTTGTTGTAGGGGGGGGAGGCCAGGGGATTAAAAGTGATATTTGAGTCTAGGAGAGAGTGGTTGGACGAGGGGGACGGCGGCTGGAAGTCGATGTCGTTTAAATAGGAGTCTTGGTGAGCCAGGACGTCCATGAGGATCACAAGCGGTTTGGCAGAAACAAGCAGAGCTGAGGCGGTGATCGCTCTTCGTTTCTTTTTCACACTCCGATCCACAGCCTCAGGCCTCACGCCCTTCCCTCAGCCTGCCACACTCCGGCTGCTGGCTCTCAATTTCAACCACCGCTCACCTTTCTCCGCTTCTGGATTTGACAGGCCGCCCTGCTCACCGACGTCCGTGCGCAGCTCGTTTCTCCAGGTCGGTTTGGCTCGTAACCCCCACATCCGTGGATGTATCATATCATTTCATAACCGAATACATCTTGCTTGGGCAGGCGCCGCATTGCTCGATGTCTGATTGATTAAGAACACCGCCCATGTACCAGGTCGGCGCCTCCCGCCGCTCATCCGCATCCCCGTTCCCTCTCACGCTTTCGACGTGCTTTACCTACCCTCACGACCATCACAACTATTGAAGATCACTTGCCGGATCAAGCTCTTGCCGTCCAGAGTCTGAACTTTAAAATGTATGTAACCGAACGTCAGTTTTACTCTGACATTCGTCCAATAACTATTTCGGTCGCAAAAGGTTGTTCCCAAAGAAAAGGATGCGGTGATTGTTAAAACACACGACCAGGAGTTGCCCTGAAAGCTCACCTCATACGCTCCTTCATTGGTCCTTCCCCGAACCGGTTCATTTTCAGTCCATCACAGTTCACTTATCCAAACGCTCTGCCATCTGTGCAGATCAATCTGATCCTAGCCACCTATCTCCGCCCAGGCTCTCTCGCACACAGTAAACACTATAAATAAGCAATACATGAGAAAAATGATGCTCATCCCGCTGATGTGATGTGCTCATTGCACTCTACGGGCTCTAGATTATTCAACGCCAGACTGCATCAGATGTTTGGGTCTCGCGCAACGCAAGCCGCCACCCACGGGAACGTACGAGACGGCTGCCCGGGTGTCACCTGGGACATTTGTATAGGTTGATTATCGAACCATGCCCTGGCTGTTGATATGTCAACAAGAGGTTTACGGCGCCACTCCAATTTAACCAATCCTTTTTCCGTAGATGTGAGCCCCGATTCAAAAAAAAGAAAAAAACTGCGATCTTTTATTCCATCCTTGATGGTAAGGCCCTCCGCAGCATACATAGCCCATCTCTGAAACCGTCATAACCTGTCTCCTACACAGGAATTGTAACTTATTACTGGCGTTACCTGGCTGATCCGGAGGCGTGTGATCCGTTAGTAAAGTAAGTATCACGTCCGTTCCGTGATGTGACTTCTAGAAAGAATAATATGCTGCCGACGGGTAGGCTCCGCGGACCACCGGTCAATTCACATTAGGGAGGAAGATATGAAATGTATGTAAGTAACATTATGAGTATGAGAAAGCTAGGCGAATGACTTGAACGCCTTGTGGTGATCTCCGACTCGGAGAGGGGGGGGGGGGACTCTTTCCCTCTATGACGCGAGAGAGAAGAAGATTTTGTAAGTTTATTTTTGTCTTTCACCCTCCTTTTTTCCGCCGTCGGGCCGTAACCCATATTGAACGCCATTGGCAGGGCTAAATAATTCGATTTTTATCCCCGCGCGCGTGCACTAGTACAGGCACTAGAACACGTACACGTAACTACTACTACTTGTGTTTAAACGTTTATCATTATACTTCATGTTCTTTGTTCCCTAAAATGGTCAAGACCCGACATCCACGTCAATGGTGACAGCTTCATTATCGTTGTCATTCACGTCGTTGTTGATTTGTTTTCTTGACAACAATTCCCTGAGCGTTGGTGGTGGTTGCCATAACGAGCCCGTTAATTGCTAGGTACCGAATGATATTACGCGATTGTTCAGGGTTACTTGAGCTAACCGTCGTTCCGTCCATTGTGCACGAGTGAAGTAAGTACATATATACACACTTTTCTTATGTTATGAATTAGGTATATTAACATGACCACATATATGGCGGCGTTTAGTACTATGTCACAACGATCACTAATCTCCGCGATCCGTTCCATGTACATTATTACTATATGTATATATCAAATTTCTGTTAGATTCGAAACTCAAATCCTGTCAACTCGGTGTCGTTATTAACGTCGCCTACCAGTTTCCGCCACCACCACCACCACAAGGTACAAAGGAAATTAAAAGCTTTTTTTTTTTTCTCCGTCTATCGGCTCCGTATCGATCGTATCGATTCCTGTTTTTTTTTTACGTTGGTTGTATGTAGTAGTGCCACATGAGGGCGCAAAGGATGGTTCTGTAATGTCACTGAAATTCAACGGACAAGCACCTCGTTCACATTATTATTATTATTATTTATTATTTTTGTTTTTATTTTTTGCGAATGAAAACTTTACATTGATGGGCGGAGGCAGTACAGGAAAAGACAGGGCTGACCACGTAGCACAATCCTCAAAGTAGTAGGTAGACCGCAAGTGGGCTTCACGTTACCTAGTGGCAACAAACTTGGCAACACGTACTACTACCCATATAAGCTCGCGACACTGCTACTTCTCCACCCAACCCCTTAGACTGCTATAACAGCACTAATTAGCTTAGCTAGTGAACCCTTTTTTCACACCCCACAAAGGTTCCAGTTGATTGTGTACCTCTCCCCGTCTAATTACGGCGCCTGCCTTGTCTTTGTTTAGACTTTAGCCCATACGGTTAGTAATACCGGGCATTATTATTATTATTATTTTCCTGCAAGTGGCCGTGTCACGAATCATGATGAATGCTCGAGTGGAAGTGCTTCAAATGTATCATTTTAATTCTTTACAGTTGTACAGGAGGAGCATGGAAACGCTCAGCTGGCGATGATACTTTCAATTGTATTCGGCCCATTGCCACATGTCGACTGAGGACAGACGGTGACCCTGTGCCGCTTCAAAAATGATGGTCTTTTTGTCTCGACTGTCCATGCTTTCCCCTCATTTCACCCAACTAAAACAACATCAACGCGAGTCGAGTCGAATCGTCCATTCGGCCGACCTGACCTAGCGCCGAAAGAAGCGCGTCTAATAACGTGGATATTTTTAAAACAAGTTTCATCGTGCCAGCGCTTTTGAGACGAGGATAAATAGCCCTCGTCCCGCGCTTGAGCTTTGCAAAGGTTCGAGTCGTGGATAATTCCACCCTATGTGCCCCGATCACCAAATAGCGTGGTGCACTGCCAATATGGACATCAAGGATAGTCACTTGGCCCCTGTTTCCCCCCCTCCCCATACTAGGTCGCTATGCCTTCTGGATATTATTGATTGAGCGCTGATATATCCAGTTGCACGTTCCCGGACCGAACTCAGGCAGCCAGGCTCTAGTAACGAACGACTGTTTCAAACTGCCTGGTTAATGAATCTTGCGGCCATCGTCGGACTCGGTGTCTCGCTGGTCCAATGATGGTAACGGCATATACTTGTTTTGTGTTACTCTGCCAGTGATTGGAACACGGGTAACTGTTCTCTCCGAGTCTGGTCGAGCCCGTCGTTCAATTGAATCTTCCATCATTGTTGGAATATTTAGATTCCAACTACACCAATCTGTTGCTTGCTGAAAGCGCAATCACGATATCGCCTCACAGTTGCCGAGAGGTAAATCTGAGACTCAGACTCTGTCGACTGCATTTCGTAATACTTGGAGCTGTGTCTGAGTACTACCGGGAGGCCACGGTGGACAATCTTTTGATAAAGGATACGGTAGCGGCAACTTGGAAGCTGGGTTAGACTATTCTGCGTCCGGTAACCTGACGTCTCAAGCTTCAAGCCTTCCTAAAGTAAAATCGTGGTGAAGCACAAAGTCAAAACGACTCTGGTATGTACCTGTCCACAACTTTCAGGATGATGCGAAATCCAGATATGCGGTGCACTACACAAACTCGACTCCTAGTCGTCCGGTTCATAGTTTTGACATCAGTATCGCTCTTTTTTTAACTGCACATACGCTAGAACGACGATGGTTTCCAGAAGATTGTCGCTTTCCGGGCCGTAACGGCCAGCTGTCGTTGCTTCGCACGGCATCAGTGGATGCCGTGGTCTCGTACATCTTGGATCTGGGGTGCGGCTGACCCCGAGAGGTCACGGTGCCACCTATGGTGATTATCTTCTTATCTTCTGCATCCATGACGTTATAATAGTTTTCTCACCTGGAGACGGTACCCGAGTGATTATTTCAGGATACCATCATATAGCAGGAATCAACCTCTGGGAGTGAACAAAACGTAATATGTTGGACATGAGGGACACTGACAGCACGGTATTGATAAGTAGCGATGGTCGGTAGTTTTCCCGCCCGAGGGAGTTAAAGAGGTTTATTATATCTCCAAGTCTTTAATATCCACGTTAGCCTTACTACTAGTACATAGAGGTGCAGTGACCAAACCTACTTGTCATGTGGCCCATACACTAGTACCCCCATTACGTAGTAGTATGATTTGAAGATCTCACGCTATTAATTATCACTTAATCTAATAAGCGCTCACAGCTGCGGTGGCTTAAATTGTCGTAGAACCACACCGACTTTCATTGCTAAGCAATTCGGGGATAAAAGAGGTCGACGCTATCATCCAATGAAACATGACAGAACCTAAACCAAAGACATTCGTTCATAAAACAGCGAGTTCTCCTCGTTGGAGGTTGACAGTTCCTAAAAGATCGGGAGGATTGTTAATTTCATGTTCCAAACTAGCGGATGGGCATAGCCTTGTGGAGCGATAGATGATCTATTCTGCCTGATTTAACCCTTGATTAGCATTTGCCAATAACATCGTTCAGGCGTCCTTTATTAACGCGGTAAAAGCGACGAAAAATTCGTTTACCTAAGGATACTGCTCCCCCGATGTCCGTGAGATGTGGAATAGTAATCCTGCCTTAGTTGTGGTCTCGTTCTCCGTGCGACTTGTCATTAATTAAAAGGCATTGCCAACCCTCCGCGCGATCCAGTTTCGTTGCAGCCTGGGGCAACGGTTTTCAACTCCTTTGGATTTCCCAGACCTCTTGCTTCCGCATGATCCTACCTCAAACACCATTATTAGCAACGTTGCAGCAAAGACACGCCCCATTTATCGTGCGTTCATTGCCCCTGTAGCAGATCACACGTTGATCGTCAAACACTGGTTGTTGATGATATGTAGCTGTACCATTAGCGGTGTCTGTCCGTGTTTTCAGGTCTACGCCGTGAGGTTTCAAGATGACGGCATTTCCCGACGTCTTCTCGACTGTATCAACAGAACGGCCATCATTGTGGGCTTGGCCTCCAAGACACTTACGTGTGTTCAAAAATCCAACGTGGCCCTGGTGGAACAAATATCTGGAAATGGATCAAGAGGATGATATTGAGATAACAGGACGTGGATCACAAGAGGACGTATGAAAGGTTAGGCGGCGGTGAGTGTACCATGTAGATATGCAAGGTTCGAGGGCTGATACTGAGAACACATGATTGGGCGTTCTCATACAGGATCGGGTGGAATCGGGGGATTAATGATTTCAAGTTATTCAAGATTTCGGCCCTTCATTGGGTCAGAGACGCAAAATCTTCTACGAAGCAAGCAAAGATAATATAGTCTTACCAGAATTACGCGCATTATCACCAATCACGCACCAACCGGAGAGTACAGAAGAAGATTCCATCCCAACGAGTCATATATATGCAATTGCGGTCAAGAATTACAATCTAGGTCACACATTTTATGTCAATGCTCACTTTACAAAGGAAATTTTCGATCTATTGATGCTTTAAGGAGAGATAGGAAAGGTCTAGAAAAGCTAACGAAGTTTTTGGAAGAGAATCAAAAGGCGGTCACCTCCGGTGACGCGCCTAAGGGGAATTGGACAAAACGGTTTATTTGATTTTGTCATTTTCATTCTAAATTTTGACTTCTAATGCGTCTGCATTTTACATTTGATATCTTTGATATTTGCTTAGCTACAATTTGTTTGTATTCTATACTCACAATAGATTTGCGTTCTGATTCAAAAAAAAAGAAAAAAAAAAAAGTTACTCAAGATTTCTACCGCCCGACCTAAAATGATAATTGTGGGTGTCAGACCACAGAACATGGGTATCAAAGATGTGAAGCTAATATCAATTTTTAATTGTAATGGACATCATAGAAGCAGAATAAAAGTGCGGTTGGGAATGAAATTGGAGGAAGTGGAAGTGATCGGGGTTATCTTACAGTGGTTGAGGGATAAGCCCTTGGGCAAAATCTCAATACAGATTGAGGCTGATACGAAAGAGCGGGCTTCAAGATGACGCAACATTTGCCAAGAGACGATGGTGGTTTCGAGGATTCGTTATCTGTTTATAGAGAAGAGAGGTTCGAAAACCGAATTGACAAGTGGAATAGAATTGGTTAAGAATCCGGTCTCTGGTCCCGACCCATTCTATATTGCAAGTATTGCAACCTAAGAACATCTACATGTGAGAGAGCATCATTTGGTAGCCCAGACACTATCCGCTGCAATGATTGCCTGAGAGACAAACCTTTTGATGTGGATAAGCAGAAAGAGACTGGACAAGATGTTCTTGATCTGGTTCAAGAGCCCAATGATTTAGGTGCATTGCTTGCTTGTCCAAGCCAAGAATGCAAAATCATCAGATCACTTCGTTGGAGAAGTATAGGTGGTAGTTAGGACTACACATTATCACGTCCAGATACCTATCATATGAGTATGCTCCCTTTGTCGAGCGTAAACGAGCCAATTTCGCTAAAATTCACGTGATGCATTACTAAATTTAGACACTGTAAATACACACGTCGTCTGGGTCAACCACAAGTGCTGACGGTATCCTAAAATGAGATACAGCCGTATGTTTCATGTACGTTTACTCTAACTGCATATTCGATCTTTTTTGAGTGCTTCCGCAAACGATGTTAGCTTTCCCTTCGTTTATCTTTTACGGTCGAAGTGCGCAAATACACAGGAGCATTTATACATATTCCACAATATTTTTTATTTTCCAAGTTCTAACACTGACTCCACGTTGTCTTCATCCACATCAACCTCAAGTCCATTATTTTTTTGGACCCAAAGTATGTCGCTGGTCAAAATTACCATACGAAACTGCATAATCGATTCGTTTGTACTCCTTCCCCAAGTCACCCCTGAGTTGTGTTGTATGTGTGCCCCCTAATCGTGACTTGTTGGACTTGAATATTTATCATTTGGTGTCAAGTCAAGGTCCAAACTATTTGCCATATTTTGCACCAGTGGATTGTGCATGGGGCCAGGTCTGATTTCTAAATAAAAATAAAAAGATGAGAGCAAAAAAATGGCAGTGAGTCAAAAGGACTCTCGCAATCAATTGTCTGTATACCAATCCTCTGTGCCGCTTTGGGTGCACCATGCAGATAACTAAAAACATGCTGAGGAGAGTTAACGAACTTCTCGGATGCTCGAATGCAGTTGTTGATGTGCTGCCCTTGAACCAGGCTCTCGCTATCCAACCACTACTTTGGGTAACGTCAATCAAACCTATCCATTTGCATCAAGCGAGTGACGTATCAACGCCACCATTACACGTGTGTGAGCGGCGGGACTCTGTAAGTACAGTATACCACATATACTCATTGCCACCCGCTGACTTGTTTTATTTCAATTGAAGCTTCCAGAATCTACAGTGAGTCAGCTGACTGTATGTTTGAACTTTTGCACTCGATTGCATCCTGTGGGCACCGCTCATACTAGGTTCCTACAATCCATTCCTCTAGGACATGGGTAGCAAAAACGGTCATTAAAGTATGTGATCTGGCACAGTTGTCAGCATCTCGCATCTTGACTCACAGTGCTCCCTATCGCTGCCCCCTCGGACGAGTGTCGCTAAGGACAACTGCATAGAAGTGACTGTGACTGTGTGAGCCTAGACCCTATGAAAGTCACCCCAAGCCAAAGGCCGAAACACCAAAAAACTAGGGCCCATCGCCGCCCTCACCACCAGCCACCTCCCCCTCACCCACACCAGCTGGCACGATTATGCATACAGGCCAGGCTTAAGAGCCAAAGACCTACATCCCGGCCAAATTCGAACTATCCCCGTTCCCAACAGGAACAAAGATCAACCTGAACAATGGCTCGCAGAAGTTAAAACCCTCCTTGACCCCCTACTACTTGAAACAACATTGATAGTTCTTGCCTCACCACCTGTCAACACAAGATGCCAGAAGGGTATTGTCTGCACAATCCTCCTTACACCCAACAACCCCCCCCCCCC
>JNHY02000264.1:0-17674 GCA_001691755.2 Amanita polypyramis BW_CC | reverse complement strand
CTATACTTGTAGTGTCTGGATAGTATGAGTATTTCAACACATTGACAACACTGAGAGAGATGATGAAGAAGAAGAAAAGCCAACCCATATCATTCAGATTGAGAGAGAAGTTGTCTGGATCCCTTCCAGAGAGCTGAGGCTTGAGAAATGTGGGCAGAATTCAAGAGTGAGTGGGTTGGGAATGTGAGATGGTGGTGGTAAGAGGTCAAGAAGAGATGCTCATGTAAGTATTCACCAGGGTGGTGCATAAGTAACTTGTGGAAGAAGATATGGGAACAGCTAAATGCCGTTGACGAAAGGGTCCACCGCTGTATGGCAAAGCAGAAAGGTATGCATGTCCATCGTGCGATAGTGTCCTGACTAGTGCACTTTCATGAGTACGTCTGCTCTCTCCAGTGCAATTCTTAACCGCGCGTTCTTTGACAGATCCCTTTATCATCTGCATCACATGGGATACGCTTTTCGAACCATGCTGGGAATCACCGGTCACAGATCAAGCCTAGTGCCCGCAGTG
This sequence comes from Amanita polypyramis BW_CC, assembly GCA_001691755.2. Lineage (NCBI taxonomy): Eukaryota > Fungi > Basidiomycota > Agaricomycetes > Agaricales > Amanitaceae > Amanita > Amanita polypyramis. The sequence goes on along the minus strand of JNHY02000264.1, from coordinate 17,160 downwards.
GCAAGCAAATATACTTAAGTACTCGTGATCACTTATCAAGCTCACGGTGTTACTACCTGGCTTCCCCATTCCCACCACCATCCTTACTCAGGTCCGACTCTTCCCTGTGAAAGATATGCCCTACAAACGTGAAGTTTGCGATGACGATGTTGAGTTGCATGCCGAGGCGAGGCAGTGTGTTACGTATCACTGCGCTTTGTGCGGTATGAGAAGGGTATTTAAAAGTGAAAGCGCTTTGGAACAGGTTAGCTCAAATTTGTAGCAGTCCTAATTTGATATATTTATAATTGATTCATAGCACTGCGGCGCTGTTCATGTCAATCCGTCAGCACATAAATCAGTGCCGGAATGTCGCCAATGTCATCGGTTCTTCAAAAACGGCGCAGCATTAAACCAGGTATGGCTACGCAATTCCTTCCGAGTTTATTCCACTAAGCACCTCATAATTAGCACCTTCGTGATGCACCTGTTCATTGGACAAATTGCTATCAATGCCACGCAAAGTTTAACAACGAAAGTGAGCTGAATCAGGTAAGTTTTCATAATTGACTGCCATGAACAATAGTAGACTGTTTACTTACGAAGCATGTGTACGATGTACACCATACCGCATCTTTCTGCCACCAATGTAGAAAAGTGTTCAAAAATGAAACAGGGTTGAATAATGTGGAGACTATTTTTGCTGCCCATATTACCGGTTGACCTAATTTGTCTGGACTCCAGCACTTGCGTGGTTCGCCTGTGCATAACCAAGTCGTACTTTCATCCAATACGTCGGACAAAGAAACGTATTGTCTCACCTGCAAAAAGGAGTTCAAGAATACCACAAAACTCCGACAAGTGAGCCGTATTGAGGCCATTTCGACGCATTAACGAAATAAATTGACACAACATAACGCATCTCCTGTCCATAAGCCGAGAACGATCAACTGCTTTGTTTGTCCGTCGAAGTTCAAGACGCCATCCGGTATGGCTTGTCATCTGGAGTCGAGCTGCAAGAACTCTCCGCTGAACCGACACCAAGTCACCGAGGCGATTCAGAAACTCAATATCATACCAGCAATATCTCTATGTCCTACTATTGAAGGGCAGAATGAAATACCAGCACCTCGTACAATCGCTACGTATCATGCTACTGAGGCCTCATTTAATGGTAAAGGCTATCAGTGCAGTTTTTGTAGCAGAACATTCAGTGCCTTATGTTCCTTGGACTCACATTTAAATTCTCCGGCGCATGACAGAAAAGAATTCAAGTGCCCGAAATGCAAACGAAAGTTCAAGCTTATATCGGGCTTGACCCAACATCTTGAGAGTGGGTCTTGTGGGTTGTCTAGCATTGGTGACGTAGAGGAGAGATTCAGAGAAATGATAACAGCAGCTCAGTTTCCCCATGTTCTGCAGTTATGAATATCCGGTGAGTCCTCATTTTTATTTTTATGTTTCTTGTTTCTCGGCCCCTCGATGTGTGCCCCTTTCTTTATTCGTGCTGATGTATACTCTCCTGATAGATGACGTAGGGAGACTGGAAGACAGATTTCCAATCATCTGCCTTGTTCGGGCAGATGGGAGGACATCTGCACTTCAGGCTTCAGACGCATTTGAAATGAAAGGTTATCTTGTTTCCTGAATCACGATGTAATATAAATTTGTACTTGTTGTAGTCTATGATTCGATTTATATCTCGCAATCCCTGCCAACTCCTGATTAATCAGTCAGTCAACCTTTGGGAAGAAGACTATACGGTAGGTTGAGGCACCATTTTAGTGAACACATCACATTTACACGGAGATTCAGCGGAACTGTTTTCGCGTGGATTCCACCTAGAATTGGAGTAGACGTATCCATATTTGTACACTGACATTTACACTCAGTTCTGAGGGAGAGCACGACCCCACTCCATCCGTTGAAAGGGTTACGGGTAAGTTCATCGGAAACGGATATTAGTAATGTTGATCAGAGAACCTGTCATCCGTTTTGGATGCAACCGAAACCATACTAGTTATGAGTCCGGTTTCAAGACACAATGTGTGGCTATAGATGTGACGTTCATTCGTTTATTTTTCTTTTCCATCTACGTTATCAATGTCAGGCCGAACCTAATGCCTCGTGTATGGAAGAGCGACAGGAAAGGTAAACCACATGTATTGTCAGCGCGCGTGTGCTTCTTCCTTACTGAATAGGCGTCCGCGGCGATCAACGGTGTGATGGGTAAGTGAATATTGTCTCGTAATAATACGTGCTCACCTGACATAGCTTATCAGAACCTTCGGAAGCTACATGCCAGTCATTGTGACTGTCCTGCAGGACTATTGGCATAAATATCTACGCGATTCCCCCATTTCCTAGCTCCTCCTTCCTGCTTCCCTCCTCAAGTTTGATTGACCCTACCGAAACGTTGAATCTGAAATCATGGTCTATGAATGCGCGAATTGCAATAGATCATTCGAAACTACTCAGGGTGTCCAATCACACTGTAATGTGAAGAGGCATTCTATGTACGAATGCACTCTATGCAGCGGTGTGAAGATATTCAAAAATGAACGTGCATTCCAAAATGTTAGTTTGAATGTTTTCCCGTTCGCGGCTCTAGTTTAATATGTTAACGATTAATTCATAGCACCATCGTGCGGTGCATCTCACCTTCTGTCGTCAATGCAATAGGTCCTTTTGTGATGAGCAGGCACTATCACGGGTGAGCCTAATAATCTGCCTCCTCCTGCATTATCAATATTTCAAACGAACAGCATTATCGGGATTCGCGTGTTCACAATCCATTGCCCCAGTGCCGGCAGTGTAATCGACAATTTGTAAATAGTGCAGCATTGGATCAGGTACGATAATACAAATCCTTTTTCAGTCGATTCTTACATCAGGTACATCGGGAATAGCACCTCCGTTCCTCGCTTGCTCATCGCCCAATCTCCAAGTGTTATCAGTGCGATAGGGTCTTCAGCGACGAAATGGCATTGAGTCAGGTTAGCCATCACAATTGAATACCATGGGCAATGGTAAAATTGTTTACTCGGGAAGCATGTGTACGCTCGTCATCGTACCCCCACATATTACTGTCACCAATGCACAAAAGTGTTCGCGGACGAATTTGCACTGAATCAGGTAGGCACTGTTACTGTCCACATTTTCCGGCCGAGTTATATCGTGAATATTGCAGCACCTACGTGATTCCCCTGCACATAAGCAAGTTTTACGTGTAGTATCTTATACGTCAAGAGACAGCAACACGTATTGTCATATCTGCGAAAAGGAATTTAGTACACCCTCGGATCTCCAACGAGTATGTCCCGTGATATGATTCATTTAGTGACATTAACATAATGCATTGGTGCAGCACAACGCATCTCCTGTACATAGGCCGCGAGTGATCGATTGCTTTGTTTGTCCGTCGAGCTTCAAGACGCCATCTGCTTTGGCTCACCACATGGAATCAAGCTGCAGAAACCTTCCTTTCAACCGACATGAGGTTACTTCAGTAATTCAAGGGCTCAACATCATACCTTCGATATCTCTACGTTCCGCCATCGAAGGCCCAGGTGTAGCAGCCCGTCCGCTGATAACGTATCGCGCTACTGGTACCTCATTTAATGGTAACGGATATCAATGCCACATTTGCAGTAGGACATTCCATTCCCTATACTCCTTGGATGCACATCTAAACTCTCCGGCACATGACGAGAACGAGTTCAAGTGTCCGAAATGTAACACACAGTTCAAGCTCATATCTTGTTTGATTCAGCACCTCGAGAGCAAGTCGTGCGGACTTTCCAGTATTGAGGGAGTGGAGAGGAGATTCAGAAGGATTACGGCTCAATTCTCCCGTGCCTTGATGTTGTAAATATATAGTGAGTTCCCCCCCCCCCAACCCTGTAATGCATACGTGCTGACGTGTATTTCTTTTTCTTCTAGCAGGTAACATATGAAAACTTGGAGGACGGAGTGAAGGTGTAGTTTATGCTTGTTTGTGCCTAGCAGAACCAAAAATGAAAATGCAATTTTGAACGCAGCTATGTGACGACTTCGGTGCAACATAATTCCCAGAGACGAATATCGTGTTGTGTTTCTTGTAGCCTGAAGCCAAATGATTTAAACTGGTCGTACCTGGCGCAGACAGCTGATTCGGCATTTTTAAACTTTTGGGTTGCCGCTGCGGCCGCCACGCCACTGCATTCGTTATCTCTCCTTTCCTGTCTGTTCCCTGACATCTTATTGAAAGCATTATAAAAAAGAGTGTGCACAAGAGGGGATTGAATTGGGGTGCATATACAAGATTCTCCTGCTCATCGTAGGAGGATCTGTCCGTCCGAGTTCAAAACACCCTCGGGACTGGCTCAGACTTCCGCTCAATCGACGTGAAACAGCAATGCATCATCGACCGTTGATTATGTATCGTGCCACCGAAGCCTCGTTCAATCGGGATGGATATCAATGCCGCATGTGCAGCAAGACATTCAGTGCTTTGCACAATCATCTACATTCTCCGGCACATGATAGAAATGAATTCAAATGTCCGGTAATATTCAAACTCATATCTGGCTTAGTTTCCCATCTCGAAAGTGGTTCGTGTGGGTTGACGATGTTAGGAAGATGACGGCACAATTCTCTCGGTCTAGAAGTTCCATAATCTTCCCACCTTGCAATTTGTTTCTGCCGATGCATACGCTGCGCTGTAACTTGGAGACGGCTGCATATCGTAAGGGCAGTGTCCGCACCGCCGCATATTGTTAACGAGGGTACACTGCCATCTATAATATAGTTGCCGATGAACCCCGCCAAGAGGATCACAGCCCGAATGCGATGTGGCGTGGAACACATCACGAAAACGTCAAGCGATTTGGCATGGGCGCAATTGTGGAGCCTGTCAATCACTCAGGTGACACAGCATAGGAACTCGGTGCACCTGAGCGGCAACTGTTTCAGGCGTTAAGGTACACTCCGCTTTCAGTATAAAAGGCATGGGCAGTCAAGCTCAATCCCCAGCTGTGCTCATCACAATATCTCATATCCTCTTCGGTGCTGGTTGCCAAAGAGTTCTCTCTCTCTCTCTCACACACACACAACTACATTCACTTGCTTTCGACGACCAAATTTCTTCTAACTTTACCACTCTCCATATCTGATATTTTTTCATAATGGTTGCTTCCAAGACTTCGTTCATCGCTGCTGCTGTCGCTCTCGGTGCTGCGTCCACCACCTATGCTATCCCTACCCCGTGAGTTTCTATTTATAAACCATGTGAACAAGAAAGCTAATTGCGCTGTCACAAGCTACCACGACGAGGTCTCTTTGAGTAGGCGTGAGGTCGATAATGGGCTCTCCGCTCGTGATTTTAATGACGAACTTGAAGAGCTTTACGCTCGCGAGTTCTATGATGAGCTCGATACCCGCGACTTTGAGGAGGCGGCTGAACTGGAGGCCCGTGACTTTGATGATGACGAACTTTACGCTCGTGAGCTCTACGAGGATGATCTGGAGGCGCGCGACTTCGAGGAAGACCTTATGGCTCGTGCTGTGACGCACACTTCCGAGTCTTCCACTAAATCTCATACCGAACGAGCCATGCACATTAAATACGGCGACCACGAGTATAACTGCGTTTCCGGCCACCACAAAGGATTAAAGTCCAGCAAAGCTACCGCTCACCAGTCCGAACCGACTGGGGAGCACAAGAAGTTGTTCTCCACGTCCCACGCTTCCACTAAGGCACATAAAAAGGCTCACCACAAGCACATTACCTTTGACGGCCATCGTTTCAGCTGTGATATCGTAGAAGGCAATGATGGTACCACCCAGTCCGGAACGACTGGTAAACACTCCAAGTCATCTTCCGAGTCTACACCTCAGCCCTCTTCGACTTCCTTGGCTGCTCGCGACTACGACGGCGCAGATTACTTGTATGAACGCGACCTAGTGACGAAAGCCGTCGAACCTGTTGCCACTCCTCAGACACTGGGCGGATCTACAGCCATCCCCAAGGCGCATCGCCAGGGTCCTAAGGCTCACAACTTTGCTGCCGACGGCGCTCTCCGCGCCACTGATGGCGACGGTACTACCTCTACAGGTCACAAATCGGCCCACTCCACTGGCAAGCACATCCTGCCTGGCCAACACCGCCCTGGTAATGGACACCGCCACGGACTACAGCAACAGCCACAGCCACACCACAAGCACCACCAACACCAACATCAGCACGAACACCACCAACACCAACACCAACACGGGCAGAAACACGTCGGCGGTACTAGCCATGATCAACTCTCTACCAAGCCCAGAGTAACTGAGTTCTCGAAGGATACTTCTGGGGTGCAAACCTCTCTGTCTGGGTCTCGATTCTCTGCTGGCACCAAGTCTTCTTCTCAGACCCCGTCCTCCGCTGGAAGCCTCTCCGCGCGTTCCCTCTGGGAGCGTCTCGTTGGTGGTGGGAATCCAAGCACCAGATCAGGAGGTGACACTGGAAGCGGTGCTAACCCGTCTCTGTTCAGAACCCCAATAACACCAGTCAGGGAGGAGCAGGGCAAGCCCCACGGAATCGCGCACCGCAAACACTCCCAGGATGGCACACACCGCAATGACGGACAGCTCGCTGGCAAACACCACACCGGCCCACACCACACCGGCCCACACCACACTGGAGAACACCACACCGGAGAACACCACACCGGCCCATACCGCACTGGAGAACACCACAATGGCCCACACCACAATGGCCCACACCACAGAGGCCCTCATCACATTGGCAAGATCAGCGCCGTCGATCACACTAACCACCTTGGTAAGGAGGGGAAGTTCGGTATTGGCGAGCAGTTATCCACAATCAGTGCTACGGGTGGTATCAGCTTGGGCGGACAACGCGAACAAGGCAAACAATTTAGGCAGAACCTTGCTCGATCCCTCGGTTTGGATGAGGAGTTCTTGGAGTAAGTCTTTTTCTCCCCGGTTAAGATAAATAGTCATTGACGACAATAACAGGAAGCGCTTTGATGAGTTTGAGTATTAATTTCGTTAGCAAGTGTCGTACATGCTTCGTAGTTTGTATTAATCGTTGAGGAGAGAAAATGACATATTTTTCTATCATCATATGGTTGAGAATCGATTGCTGCCTGGGCTTAGTCGTACGGACGGCGGTATTCCCTAATTCGCACTGACAGTCAGCGGTGATCAATTGATTAATGGTAACTGATGATTAGTGAGACGTGGGAGGGATACAAGTCCATGTGTTGCTCACCTGACTTTTTCGCTGGGAAGATAGGAAACTATTGCCTATTGGGACAGGACGTTTGACACCAACCAGGGGATCAAATCACACTGCTATGCGAAGGATCATGCTACGTATGAATGCGAACGGAGGGGGATACAGAAATGAACATGCATTGGATCAGGTATGTAGATATCGGTCTGTTTCGAGGTACTCTGATACATATTTAATCCGTAGCATAATGGCACTGCCCTTTCGTTCTGCGATAAATGAATAAAACTCCCAGCACATCCAAGATTCTGATGAACATTCGTATTGCCTTTGTTGGACTGCTGAGGCTGCTACGGACTCGGCAATGGTTATCCGTTGGCAGAGGAGCATCGTTATATCCGAACTCAGCTGGTAAACGTATGGCATCAACAAACTATATTGCAGAGTGGGCTATGTATGTAAGAGCAGTCCACGCTGGCCTTCTGCGGCGCTCAATTCGCACCGAAATTCAACGTTAACACTGGCACTCACGGTAGCCGGTGACCAGTGCTAGTGAGTCGTGAGAGAAAGAGACGAGTTCTGTGTCGGTGCGTGTGCATGCTCACCTGACTTCTCACATAATTAGCGCTGGGAAGCGATCTGTAAGGCAGGAGATCACTGCCATTGTTCGCCTACACCGTGGTTTATTGGGACAATGTCTTATGAATGCGCTGATTGCGACAGGTCGTTCGACACCAACCAGGGCATCGAGTCACATTGCAATGCAAAGGATCATTCCATGTATGAATGCAGCATATGCGGCGGTGAAAGGACGTACAAAAATGAACATTCATTGGATCAGGTGAGCGGGCGTTGGTCTGCTTCGAAGACCTCATGCTCGTCTGACACACATTTTGAATCCGTAGCACAAAGGCGCCATTCATTCATTCTGCACCAAATGTGAAAGATGGCTCGTAGACGATAGCGCAAAGACCCAGGTACGCATTTGGGTAGTTTATCAACCACGAGCGATGAAGTCCTATATCAAAAATAAAATGTCCAATGGTCTTACTCTTGAATTGAAGCATATCCAGAAATCGGATAGGCACTCGTATTGCCACCCCTGCGAACGGGAATTTCCGGATGATCACGCCCTAAAGCAGGTAAATAAATGGTAGTCAAGATCGTTTTTTCACTGATTTCGAGTTTAAAGCATTTTCGAAACGCATCAGCCCATGTGCACTGCGTTTGTCATGAATGTGACAACGGCTTTGAGGATGAAGACGACTTGAAAGAGGTGACGAACATTCTAGATCGATAATATGATAGTTAACTATTGAGTAACAGCACATGGAAGAAGTTCATCATTATTGTCACCGCTGTAAATGCGGATTTGTTCATGGCAACGCCCTGAAGCAGGTAAATAGTGATCAAATCGCGTTCCCTAGATCTTAAACTTGTTGAAAGCATCGCCGAGATTCGATTCTCCACAAGCATTGCTACTGCCGTAAATGTGACATTGATTTTGACGAAGACGCCGAATTGGAGGAGGTAGGCAGTTAGAACGGTTTTGACTTCCGGCAGACCGAGTGACGAGTGTCCGGACTGCAACATAGCATTTCCTAGAGGAGGCTGAACACTCATATTGTAGTCGTTGTAAAGAGGAATTTGACGATAATGATATACTACGTCTGGTGCGTGACTGTTTATGCGACTGTTTCGACCAGACTAATACGTTTGGTTACGGGAAGCATTACAATATTTTGCATGGGGACACATATTGTTGTGAGTGCAACAAGAATTTCGGGGATCACAAGGCATTGTATCAGGTACATGACTATGTATTAGTTCCTTATAACTTGCTTAGCACAGAGAATGAAGCATCATCAAATGAGCCAAGCACATTTGGAAGACTTTTGTCGCCAGTGCAACAGGAAATTCGATAAGGAAGGAGCGATGGCTCAGGTATGTCCTGACATCTCAGGTCGTCTAGAGTGACAAAAGAGGTTATATTTTCTTTGGGCAGCACCTGCGACAATCAGCAGCACACAGTGCCTAGGGACTAACGTTTCTACACACGTAAGAGGGCCTGGATTCATCTGGTAAATGAAGTGAGCCGTCTCTTTCGCGGGGTTGGTACTCTGTAGGGAAGACCGGGACCAGGTCCTGAATCACCCACAGCAACTGAAAATCATCACTGAACACCTTCAAATCAGCAATCACCATGAACTCTCACTAATGGGCATTGTAGCAGCTTCCCAGCTCATCCAAACTTCAAGAGGCCCTACAAACCTACCTATACACAGCCAAGCAACAATCAAAACCATGTTCACCACAAAACACAGTGTTAACTCCCACTACACCAAATCAGTAAACCACATTCTCAGCCCATGGTTCACCAACCCCAACAAAGAAAATTTCCTGGGCTGGATACCATCCAACTACCAACACAATCATATAACACCATACATCTCCAAACTCTCCAAACTCAGAAAACAAGGCAGCACACCGGACACATTATCGACCGCCACAGCCCTCAGACTTGAAAAAAAAGTTGACCTAAAGAACAAAGCACGAGAATTCTTTCGCGCGAAACAACTCGGACTGCACTTTCCGAACCTCGGTCCTTCAAACCCGAAATCCAAATTCCGCTTCATAGACGCAACAGGCAATGACCACAGATTATTAGCCAGACTATCGCGTGCCCTAACAGGCCATGCCCCAACAGGCAGATACTACGCTACGAGACCCTACTTCAATAGGAACATATACTGCCCTTGCAACAACCAAACATGTCAAACACGTTATATTAGACACTGGGAAACATTCAGCAAATCAAAGAACAACCACTCCATGAACACACCCCACCTGAATCTATGTTACCTATAGCTTAAAACCCTTTCTTAGTAGCTAGACATAGTTACTTTTCGTAACTTTCAAAATAAAGTCACGTCTACCAGGACCCCAGAGTCCACGTACCACTCCCAACCCTTTTGAGCTACAGAGCAAGCGCCAAATATGGCATTGGCACTCTTGCAAGTCTCGTTTCAACTGATTTAATCCACTATCGAAAATTTTCAGAACGGGCAAAAAAAGGGATCCGATTATATCTGACAGCTGATACAGATCGCAAAAAAGGAACAATGTGCGAAAGTCGGTATAAGTGCACGGGGCCTCGATAAGATCTCAGTTCCTCGCCGTTAACCATGTCTGCACCTGATTCATTCCAGATGATGCGAAACTTGATTTCGCAGATTGTAAGTAAATAAATCAGCCTCGTAACATTTGAAATGAGATATTGGAAGGGTGACTATGCATACCACGCACACGGGTACAATCTTGTAGCCATCCTGGCTGACAACAAATCCCAGAACGGCTGTAGCACCAATGCGGAGATATACGAAGCGCCCGGGGCAACGAACGTAAGTCATATAAGTAACTTCATGCGCTGTGTGCCTATCAGTTGTTTTCAGTACTTCAGGTCACTTGTGAAAAGTAGGAATACGAATCTATTTATCGATAAACTGAAGTCTTATATCCCGTAAGTCATTCCATTCCAGAATATATTAACACTTACTGACAGTCGGTCATCTTAGTGTTTCCACGAGCAGTACTTGCAAAGCCAGCCCATCATCGGATGATACCGGGACGCAGGGAGAGAAAGATGAGAAGCCACGTCGTAATGAACCAGCTAGCGTGATGAGTAACAGCCGGCGGGACGATGGTGGCCATCGTATAAGCCCAATGAAAAGGAGCAAAACCTATCGTAGGGATGTAAGAAAAGCTATTGCGGAAGCGGCTGGTGAGTGTTTTGACTCGCCTAGTTAACTGCATGATGTATCTGTTTAGCACTCGCTGGACTTGAGCTCAACCCAGATAACTTACCCTGGATAAGGCTCCCAAAAATGATCGCACAGGCCGGGCTATATATCGACAACTATCCTACTGGTGTAACTTCTCCGTTCGGAGGACCCAAACGTAACAACAGTAGTGGAGACTTGTACAATTCTGAGCACCGTGCAATCATTTACGCCCTTACTGTTGAAAAACGTTACCCGATGCAATTTGTCAAGGCGGACAATAAGAGAGGTATGTTTCATTTTCGGTGACGCAACGCCTATATAGAACGTAATCGACAGACTTGTTGGATTCAAAGAAACCCGTTATTATATACGCGTCGCCTCCAGCCAATAGCCCGCAAGAAAGGAGTCAACAGTATTACCTAGACGGTTCCTACGATTACAAGGGTCATCGCCGTTCATCCCCACTTGGTGATTCACAGCGTTCCAAGGCACGATGGGGCCCTTCGATAGGGGACACAAAAAGTGCCGGCGGCAATGGAAGCCATATGGGCAGTGTGCGAAGTCCAGGTAGTGGCACGCTAGGTAGCACTAGTACACCAATGGAGTGCAACCAACGACAACCCTCCGTTAGAACAGAGACGGACACCGGTACGTCATTTTACTCTCAACTGAAAAGTTGTTAGTTGACCTGATTCACTGCTTCTTCCAGTTCTCCATCACGAGTCAAACTCATTTGAGAAGAGAGGGCGTTTCGAATCGCCCAAGTATTTTACCCCGAGAAAGAGGAGGCATATAGACCAAGAACAACGCGAAATGAACGATCACATCGGTCTTTGGGGACCCTTTTCCCAAGAATTGGATGACATGTCTTACTAACGGTATGATTGTCACTGGAATAGTTGATTATTCATCACATGCGAGAGCGGTAAATCGCAGTTTGGTGCCTACTTCTTAACTTTACTTTTTACTTACTGTCCTATTTTGTGGCCTTCCGATCGTCTTGGGCTATCTCAAATTATTATTGATAAATCACGAAAAGGCCTTCCTTCCTTCTCACGCGGCCTGAGCGAGCCGGGCTTCTGTTTCCGGCGATATCGTGGATAAGTTCATTCCATGGTGGCCGAGAACTTTCCGGGGGGGGCTATCATCCTGAAAAATGTAGGAGTCGATCTGATAAGGGAATGAGGAGTGTGTGAGTGGTAGAACGTACATAACGTGTGTAATCGCGACACGCTGGCGATGACGAAGGCAATCAGTCAAGTTCTGGCGACAGCAATATGCAAGACCGTCCATATCATTGATTCATCGCTGAATGCGCTCCCGCTGGCAAAGTTCAATACGAATTGTCTGCATGAGTCTACGCGCCCACGACTGATCAAGAAAAAAAATCCAACAGTAAATCGTCTAGGAAGGCTTCGTGTCCTGGTTCACCACAGACTGATAAGATCCACCTCTGATGCGGGCTCAGCAATCCAAGCCTGATATCGTCAACAACTTGTATCCTACCGAAATTCGCTACTACATCTAGTATAGTTGCCTTGTAATAGCGCTAGGAAATGGGATTGTGACCCCTCCCCACATTTACACTACTCAGTTAGAATAGGCTCATCCTAAAATGGCAGTGGCAGTTTTTGTAGCGCCACCAGAAGAGGACACAAACGTTCTTGTTGATCTACATTTGGATATAAAAGTACAACGAGCAAGCTCAAGCCATCATTTACCACCGCCGAACAGTTCATCCACCAAGCCAAGACCATACTTTCATGCTAGTTATGAAGACAAAGAATAACGTTCCTCGAATATACCCTCCACCATTGCTTTAATTTCTATTCAAGACGATTATAAGAGGTTCATAAGTACAAAACCAAACAAATCACTCACGTAGCGCGATATGTTTGGAGTGGAAACGGCACAGGGCAAAATTACCTGGCACCCAAGAGTGGTCAGGACACTGAAAGTTGAAGAAAGGGATAGACGTACCCATCATATACCACAAGCCCGGAATACCTAAATCACGCCAAGCACCATGCAGCTCTCCTTCCTCGTTAAATCCCCAGATGGCTTTACATTTATCAGCTAATTCATCGCCGCATACTTTGCGAACATGCCCCCCGACATTGCTGAGGCTGAACACAACCTGAGTAAAATGTCTGTCAGCAACAGATAGAAAGCATACCCTGTTGCAAATACAACAACATCTGCAGGCAGTTCGCTACCGTTCTCAAATAGGATACCCGTTTCAGTAAATTCCTTGATCAAACTATCGTTCTTGAGTTTGATCTTGCCATCTGCTATGAGCTGACTCGCTCCGACATCTTATCATATCCCTAAGGAGCGAAAGAGTAGAATGGGGCAGAGACATACCTAAATAGTAACCACCACCCTTGCTCCAGGCCAACAGGGCAAAGCCGGTATCATGGATTCCTAGATGGGTTTTAAACCCACGTTTGTGCAGGGCATCCAAGAGATCTCTGCACGGATAAATGAGATATTTGGCATAATAGCGACACTACACCTACTTATCTAGTTCTGCTATTCTCTTAGCAGATCGTTGAGCCAATCCTAAGCCCATAAAGTGGGGGAATGATGCAGTGAGACGATCAGCAATGTCAGTTGGAGGTGCATTCTCCGAATAGAGTCCTGGGAAAGAATAAGGAAACGGGGTTGAACGAAGATGAGAGGGACAGACCTGTGAAGAGGACATCCCAACCGTTCTTGGTTGACATGATGTAGGTGGGACCACGTTGGTACATCGTGACATCTATGTTCACAGTAAGAGCAGCACAATATAATTAAAGCGAAGATATGTACCAACGTCGTGGATGTAATAATCGTGTGCAATATCATGGGCTAATGTAATGTAAGCCACCGGTTTCACAGAGAAAAGAATCTGCCTTGCCGGATGTGCAAGCGCCTACGACGACGACCTTCTTCCCAGCATGGTCCTTGGCCCGCTTATGCTGGCTCGAATGAAGGATCTGACCCTTGAACTTTTCCTAAATGCAATATATATTACTTTTTTCGCATACACCGATCGCTAAGGTATACTAACCATGCCGGGGATCTTAGGTGTATTAGGTCCAGGACCTGAAAACCCGGCCGCGAACACGACATGCTTTACGTTGTTGAAAATGCGTTCAGTGTTATTTTCGCGTTTAACGGTAACCTTCCAGTTCCCTGAGTCTGAATCGAGGGTTGCCCGAGTCACAACTGAGGACGTCCAAACGTTCAATTCAAGAATCTCAGCATAACTCTCCAACCAGTTGGCAACCTTTGAGAAGCGTGAGAAAGCGTAAAGAATTGCGGTCGAGAATCACCCACCTTACGCGCTGGCGCGTATGCGGGCCAAGTCGAGGGGAAACTATGTAATTCGTCAAGACCAGGATGTGCGTCTGCCGATATATGCTCACGGTAAGTATGGCATATGGTCATACCCTGGGCCAGTCGATGTTTAAGTTACATGCGCATATAGAAGGTAGAAACTTACAAACAACGTCGTGGAGACACAGCGCCTCGTACCTATTCCTCCAGTTGTCCCCTATTCGTTCATTCTGCTCAACAACGAGGGTCGGTATATCGTATGTCTTCAATCGAGCAGCAACCTCCAGCCCGCTCTGTCCCCCACCGATGATGAGCACAACGGGGTCAGATTTCTCGAACTCTCTTTCGCGATTCCGATCTTCCTCCCAAGGTCCATGATTTGGTTCAGGGTTGCGCAATGCACCAATCTTCTCGGGAAAGCCTTTTAGATCTTCGAGATTGGTGAAGACTGTATGCGCTTTCCAGTCACCATTCGCGGTAGGAACCAATCGGAAGATGCCGAAGCCAATTCCCGTTTCGGTTTCAAAGTCAAAAAAGGCATTGATCCATGCCAAATCTTCATACGGCCGCTGTAGGCCCAAGAAATCCTGGCGTAGCTTAAACGCTCTCGGACGTGCAGATGATATGCGATCTTGAAGGAAAGCTTTAATGGCTGATGTTCCACGGAAAGTACGGAAATCCCAAGTGAGGGCGAGCATATCGCGCCACCAAGAATCCTCTACAAACAGACTTGCTGCTTTCTCGGCATTATTAGACTCTATAGCAGCAGATAGTACATTTAGCCATTCTGAAGCGACTTTGGAGGCATCTATGTCATCTGGAACAGTTGCATTAAGATTGGCGAGGGTGGGAAGAGGAGGAATAGATATCTTGGAGATGTCGATAGTCATTCTGGTCAAAGAAGGTCGACGCGGCCGACATTTGTTTTTAAATAGCCCTCATCGAGGTCACAGGGACGGGAGCACCACGGGCCGTCCTGATTGCTAGCCCTTGCCGTGCACAGATGGACGTTATTGATGGACACAGTTCATTTTTGTCCAACTGATCTGTAGGAATACCTATCGCCGCAATAATCCCGCCACTGGGAAATCGGAAAGAGTACAATATCGACGTGAGGAACGCCGGTATTTTGTACTTGGCTTGTCTCCAGAAGATTAATGAGGACAAAAAAATGCTGGACAGGCTCCGTAATCCTCGACACACGATGGACTCCTCGTTGTTTTTTCCGTTACGAATTACAAGAGAAACTGTTATCAATTGTAACCGACATTTAGCTGGTTATGGTTATGTCTACTTTGCTCACAGCGTCACGCCACTCAGATGACATACAGACGCCAAACGGACATATTCGGGAATCTGTTCGTTAAACTCAAACGTTCAGCCAATCCGATATAGTCGTATGTATACCTCCTTACATTGACCGGTATGGCAACGCAGAGACCGGCTAATACTGGGAGAAGAGGAACGTACAACTTCGAGTGGTAAGTTTCTATCCCTCTATCTACATGGACCAGTATCGATGCGTCCACGATGAAGTGGTGCCAAGGGAATACTTCACCAGTGTGACGTGGCGTGCGGCAAGGTAAAAAATGGCAACGATCCTTACAGATTCGACTTGCAGCAGCTTCCAGACGAGTCAACTATATCTCAAACTCAACTGCAGATGTCGATCCAAGGACGAAGGACGTCATCCCCTCTATCTCGAAGAGCAAGCTGGAGCCACATTGCGAAGATGAGCAAGGTAGGGTATAGCAACATCAATGAGTGATCCCCGACCCACTTTCATCCCACCCCAGCCGTAGAATAGCAATTGTGACGTGTTAAAGATGTGGTCTTGGGTCGTTGCCTACGAAGAGAGAAATTAAAAGTCCAAGATCTCGGAAGCTGGTAAGGTGATGCTACGAATGATAACTCAACTGTTTAGACGTTCAACGCTCGGGACTCGTTATAAGGGTTTGAGAGCTGACAATATGACAATGGACTATGCGTACGTCCGCTCACAGCTCATGTCTCTCAACGTGTTGGTGCATATCATGGGATCCTGCTTCGTAGCGTTAAAAGCTACCAATATGTCGGATGACAGTGCTGGAAGTGGCCTTATACCAAATTTAAGGGATCTATTTTAATAGCCTTTTTTTCTTTCATGTTTCATTCACATAGTTGCATTTGATTGATTGACGATTCCTTTGAATCTGACCACAGTTGATACCTAATTGGTATTTGAATTAGCATGCAAGTTCGGCTTGTATTTTTTTTTTTACCACAATTGAATTGTGCTTTGATTTGGAAAAAAAAAAACACTACCAAATAAATAGAAGAGTGCGACGTTCACTCAACTTCCTCTCCTCTTTTCCTCTTCCCCTTCTCCCTGTTTGCTGACTTTCAAGATGGTTTCCTGCTGTCGTCCACCAACTGCCACAGAACAACAAACAACTTCGCATACTAACCAGAAATTCACCAAAATTGCGTTAGACATGCACGGCACGCTATAAAAGCAAGGCTACTGGTTTGAGTCATACAACTGGCTGTGTACACTACTCATCTCTGACCAACCCACTTAACTCTGGCACGGAGTGCGGGTGAACGCGTTTGTTGCAACGTTGCTCGAGTTCTTGCCTGCGAGGCGTACAGGGAGAATTCCCTTCATCATTCCTCTTCAATGGATGGAGTTGAAGCAAATTTGGACGAAATTCATGCGACACCCCCTATATCTTGCTATATATGCTACGAAACGGCGCCGATACTTGAGAGCACTGCTGAATGAGAGGCAGCAACGCACCTATTGAGATAAGAAAACGAGAGTATAAAACAATAACGCACGATTGAGCGAATAAAAGGACCTGCGGTTTTTTTTTTTTT
>JNHY02000263.1:0-17908 GCA_001691755.2 Amanita polypyramis BW_CC | reverse complement strand
CCCTGATACCAATCCCCTCTCCCCTGAGGACTTGGCCCTCCTTCAGAGGGCTTTGGACCAGTTCCATGTGCCAGGGTCCTCAGTGGTCAATTGGGCCACCTCAGCTTCCATCAAGTTCCCTCACATACCTTCTGGTTTCAGATCAAGATCTGTTGGACAGCCTTCAATCCAACCCCCATTGGCAACCTGTCAACTTCATCACTCCCCCCCATTTCATTCACAGCCCAGACCAACCTCTGGGCCTTTCTGCCCTAGTTTTCTGTGAGGTCTTGGACTCCAGGGCCTCCTTCACTACCCACTCCCTCCTGTGCATGACAGTCAACTTCTTTGGCACTGTTTGCCACACTCAAGCTTGGCTTGTCAACAGAGCTGCTCCTTTTTGTACAACCTGCAGCCATTGGGGACATTCCACCCATGTCTGCCACTCCCACAAACCCTGGTGCTCTTTATGCACCAGCCCTCATCTTATGGCACTGCATGCACATGCAGTCCAACAGGACTCCCTCCCTCCAGTGAGTTGCATCAACTGTCAGGGGTCTCACTCAGCTGCTTCATGTGAGTGCCCCTTCTTCACACACTGCTTCAATCTGATGGCCCTTGCTGAGTTGCAGAAGGCTTGCCTCCATCATGTCTGTGAAGCTCAGGCTTCAAAGGCACAGAAGAAACTCACCAAGGCCCCCAAAGGCAAGGGGAAGGCCTAGGCCCTGTTTTTCATTCACTTCACCTTTTGATTCTTCAGTCCACTCTTTGCCCACTGCCACATGCCTTGGTCTTCACTTCAACATGCACCCACCTTAGTTGGTTATGAAGAGGCTGGTCTGATTGGGGGGAATAGAGTACATCTTTACACTCCCACTGTTTTTCCCCACCTACATCTTGAGGGGTTTATGCTGTACTTTATTTTATACATGTGTTCTTTGGGGGGCTGTTGGCCCCCTTTGATTAAAATTTTAAAAAAAACTGGTGAACCATCAAGGTGAACGGTTGGCAACCTTTTTTTTTTTTCCCAATCAAAACATGTATTCACTATAATTTGTACACAAGAACGGTCGGCAACCTTCCCTGATATTCCGTGACCAACAGCACCTGCACTGATTTGTGGAAAGCCAGCCATACCCTTCTCCGAGTATATGTTGCTTTCGTTTTTGGTATTTAAAACCGTATAATATATATATCATCAAGATCGGCTAGGTCTCCAGTTGGGCGAAAACCATTACTTCAGACGCACACCTTACACGATTTCCGATCCTCTGGCCATGCATTCAATTTGTAAAATACTAATGTACACGTCTCGTGCTCTTGGCCCAGCATTGAAGAATCATATCCAGTACCAGTACCTTTCATACATGAAATTCTTATTCATGCTCGACATCACAGTGAACGACTCTTTCTCTTTCAAGGTGTACGCGTACTCCCACAGAGGGTGGGCTCGTTAATTTCCGCCCAGTGACTTTGTTGTTCATGACAAACTGAGACATGTCGTTCCCCAGCATGGGGCGCCTCACATCACTGCTATGATGATCGGCCTCCGAAGAACTTCTCAAAACAACGAATGTGAAAACCAGGCCCTAGAAGCCTGTTAGGAGCCACGGTGGATAAGTAGTAGAGAATCTTACTATAAGCGGTGGCATCTGAGCTGCGATAAGTATTATTATTATTATTGCGGAACAATAGAACACGTACAGAATTGAGGAAAACGAAAAGAAAGCCGCTGCGATTGGATGCTAAGATTATCATACACACGAGGCTCGCAGTGTATATAGCAGCTGCTTAAGCGGTGAGACTAACGAAAGCATGTAGAATTTTATCGCCAACCTGACTCGAGTACGATTGAGAGCGCATTTTGTACACGATGATGGACACTTGTGTACCTAGCCACAGCAGTTTGGGCCGCCCATATCCTGTAAGCGATTAAACCTGAATTGTGTTAATGAGTAAAACGGCAGTTTGAGACGAGTCGGCATACAAGTACAAACGAGGTTGACAGCTAACGTTGCGGCGCAGAAATATACAGACCGTTCAATAGGGCTAGAATAAAGGACGTTAGAGCCGTTCATCCCTTGCTTGAGAGACCAAGTAAACCAAATCGATGCCGCTAATATCCCATGCTCAGTCCCTCGCTTCCATGAAAAAACTGAATGAGCCCACCAACGTCGAGACCGTACAAAGCGATTGGAAGAATCAAGATCCACCACCTATGCTTCCAGAGAACTGATGTCCGATAGATCTTATCCGGGTCTTAAGAGGAGTTGACTTAATTAGTATATGAGTGCTTACTAGAAGGATGTCAGCAACTAGCGTGGTGGCTACGACGGTCGAACTTTTCACAAAAGTTAAGGTCGATTTCACGTTATTGTAAAACTTTTCGGGTGAATTAGGTATATCTGTATGGGCCGTGAACGCTATGAATGCCCGAGTGAGATCGATGGCGAGATGCTAAAAGATTTATCAAGCCACGCACATTGAGTATAGATGGAGAACTTACGAATGTAATGAGAATGAAAGTGATAATTATGGTGGAATAAAGATACACCGCGAGGCCCATCCTAAGCTTCCTTCGACGTAGAATGACGAATGCTTGTGGCCCTACAACCAGGTAAATTCCTTCGGGACAAAGTCACGATATTCAGGTCCACCAGATTCGGTATCGAGTGGGACATACCGAAACCGAGTGTCTCGAGAAACGTGCCAATGAGCTGCCCAGTCGATGCTTCGACGGCCATTATGGAGCGCCCAATATGACTCTATGAGGAGAGTCAATCACGGCACAATCCGCATACGGTGCTGGATGGAACGGGTGTCAGGTGTATATATGTTCTAGGGCGTGCTACCCATGCTGTGCTATGCTATGCCGGGGCCAGGATAACTGTCTGATGTCGAGTGCGACTCCCGCCGTAATAAGCGATGACGCTGATCAGCGTACGGCAGGGGACAACAGCGTGGTGCAGCTTCCAGATCATTACTTGGCTGGTAGTAATGGGAGTGCTATGCTGGATAGGTAGATCAAAAAAGGTGGTGTTACGATAAAGGGACACTAATCGTTCTCGAAAACTAACCAGTAAGAATGACGAAAGACTGCCCAATGATGGCTTAGCCTGCCATGCATTGAGGTCGCTGGGACTGGCCATAAAGGCCGGGGAACACGCGCATATTCCAAGTGATGTATTGTCCCGCAGAGCCTCGAACCGTATTGGTTTACATCCATTTCCCACCTAACGTCGCAGCCACCTCCCGCGCATTTGATCAGCGCTCGGCATCTGCAAAGTTCTATTGTTGACCCATATAAAAACTACGAGATCCTGAACTCTTATAATTATAGTAACTTACCTTAGTCCCTTTGCGACGAGCGCCAAGATAAGACAGATGCTGTTTCAGTTATGACATCTTCGGTGATTACCCGTGTGAAATGGATCAGACGGGAGCGAGGCGTGGTTGATGGAGGTGTGTCCTTGCGTGTTGTATGGTGTAGGAAGTCAGGTATCATGATGGTCCTACGGTCCTATTTGTGGTATCTTGTAAGAACCCGCGTTCAAGTTAACCCCGTTCCCGCACACGACCAATTAGAATTAGGGGAGCTCTCTGGTCTTGTTTATTCTAAGCACTGAACGGGACTCAGCCCAATGCTGTTATCGCCTCAATGTTACGGCTAGATAGATATCTGATTTAGAACAGGATGTTACCGTCTGCATTGAAACGGCCGTATTCTTCAACCGCATGCATCTCCTCCCAGTCTATGGCAAACTTTTGTCCAAATTTTTGGCGGACAGACTCCAGGAGGACACCTTCTCTGAACCTATTGCACCCTCCAATTCGCAAGGGGGAATCGGCCCGAGCCATAGGGAGGGCTTACTAACCAAAAAATTCCCGGCCCTCTATTTTTAGGCAGAGACATTGACAGCATGCTTCTCGACGTTCGTGGCTGTGAGCCATCCATTTACTGATCGCCTTTGGTCAGTTCACAGGTCATTTGAACCCGCTCGGAAAGATGCAAAAATCATTGATCATTGTCGAAGACTTTAACAATGTCACACTTGCTTCCTATTCTAAACGTTAGAAACTTCACATGATGGCAAATGGATACCGTGACAATGCAGGCGCATGGGGTGGAGTCATGCAAGAATGTCATGGCAGTTACTGACATGACGTCGAAACAGAGGGCTGCAGAGTGAGCAAGAGTCGAAAATGGTTTGTCCGTAACAAACTCTCTGTAGTGTCGTTAGCGGCTATGATTATATCTAAGTGATGTACTGACTTGCGTAAAACAGGCTCGACTGGTTAAACCTGCAATATAGTTGTCTCTTGGCCTTGGCACAGATTACACACCGGCTCCCGGGCCGTGAGCGGACACGCTAATATCATTGGTATGGGTTGATAGTTGTGCGGCAAGGGATATGACCTATGATGTATTCCTACTACTGACGTATTAGCCCAACGCATACTATCTGACCGCAACCTTTGAGTAGTTGGTTGTTTAGTGATCGGGGGGCAATGCGATTGCTGCCCGAAATTCTGCCAGAGCTGCCACCAGAATTACCGTCCGAGATATTACTCGAAGAGTAATAAACGATGCTATAGAAGGACCGCCGGTAGCCGGATTTTTCTCGCGAAAGTTTATGATTTCAATTGGCAATCGTAGTTAGTAGCTACACATAAATCGAGAATGGAGTGATTAGATTTCATCTCACTTTGTTGCCCAAATATCTACCACTACCGATAAGTGGTGCAATAGAGGGGGCTGGAATCGCATCTCGACCATACCTTCCCCTTGCAGCATCATCCTATTGTATACGTGGTCACGTGAGTCACAAATCGCAGTGACAGTGCTGCGCCTTACCTTCCTTTTTTTTTTTTTTTTTTGAATGAGAACGCAAACCTTACCTTCCATTCACTGAAATCAACGACAAAGCTGGGTAAGAGAGGTGTGTGTTACGTAAGCAGCCCTCTCATAACGGGCACGCACGTTGATTTTGATCGGGAGCGAGATGATGATGTCGACAATATGCAGTTTGAAGGTGACGGCCTAGTTTTGTGCCTACTCCATCTTTACCCTCCTTCAAATTCTTACGGTGTAAGGTAGACGTAGAAGACAATAAGGGAACAGGACCTACGCGTGGTTGTGAAACACAATCAACAGCTCTGTTGTTGGTGTTACGATGTTTACGAATGTTGCGAACATTACCTCTACGACGACTGCAGACCTCGACTTGTGACATTCCGGTATAGTTTCATAGTCGCTGTCCGAACCGAAAGCGAGAATTGTCAAACCGAATAGTAAGCAGCCTGTCTGCGGCGGAAGGAAGAATTGCCGAAGCAAATAGCTCGAAAGAGCTAGCCTGTCTGAATTTGCCATGCCACATGCTGGCATTATATATACATTACGTGATATTACATCAAAAAGAAGACCCAACGACATGCGAAAATCATCCGCAAAGACTTCCGAACAGCTATAAAGACTGCCGAGTCCAGTCCTTTCTTCCTTGGCGGGCAATTGCATTCGTGACAGACTCGCAATGAAGTTCTCGACTGTCTTCCTTGCCTTCCTTCCCTCTTTGGCTGTTGCCAGGGTTATCCCTCGCGACAGTCAGACGTCCTGCCCCAGCGGAGTTGCCTTGTGCTGCTTTCTACCTCCTATTGTGCGGGTTCTTCTACCCCTGTCTTGATTACAACGAATGAACTGACATGACCCAATGTGGCCTCTAGCGTTCCCCACTTGGTGAGTAAAGACGAGCTGGATTTAATGCCCGAACGTCCGTTATTAATACGTAGTTGAAACAGAGGGCTGCACCCCCGCCAGTGGTGGGGTTTGGTAAGTGACCAGTAGTTGAAAATGATTTAGTTTGTTACCAACTGCTTACAGTACCGCCGGTAATTTGTATTGCTGCGAAAGCTTTGTAAGTGGGCAAAATGACCTGTGCTAGATAAAATATTTTTGGTTAACCTGCGGTGCAGAGTCCCCCCAATTCTGGCGTCGGTTGTACATACCCTAGTTAAGTGTAACACTACTAGTAGTATCGCTGTTATGGGGTAGTTGAAGAGCCTTGGCACKGAAGTTTGTGGTGGTAGTTGCGGTGGTAGTATTAGAGGGCGTGCTTGGAGGAGGTAAGACTGGATGTAAACGTTGCTGCCTCCGCAAAAATCCACATCTCTTGGATGACTTAATAATTGGTTGATTGGATATGGTACTGGGTTAGTCAGACAGTAATGCTGCACCTGAACATTATACTACCAGCGTTACCTCCCTTTTTTTTTTGTGTTCACGTTGTTTTTATTCGCGGACTTAGTAGTATACGAACATAGTAGGTAATAGGGTAAGTAGGTATCAGGCAGCGAGGCCTGTTGGTAGAGAGGGGGGGCTGGGTGAGGGTGGTTTTGACCGGTCGCAGTGGCTAGCTTTTCCGGAGCATGGGAGAAGCTAAAAGCTGCAGGGTTTTCTTCTAGGAATTGTACTAGTCCTAGTAGTGGTTGTTCTTTTGATTTCTCAATGGATAGCCAGGATTCCCAATGTCTAATGTATAGCGGGCAGTGATCTAGGATGTGTTTCCTGGATTGGCATGTCAAATTGTCGCACTGGCAATACGTTACCTCCCATGATGTTGCTTGGTGCAAGTGAATGTGCATTCTCAGCTGCTGGTAACAAGTTCACCTGCAATCAGTTACTTGATGATGATTCTCTTGATGGAGAAAAACTGTTGTACACTTTTAATGTACTTTCTTGCCCTTCTTGTTGAATTTTTACCTGGAGTTGTGGTCCAAGCATTTCAACAGGCCTATGCCTTCCAAGGCCGGGCTTGCAAATCACTACTTCTGTATCAAAATCTTGACAACATACTCAGGTAAGTATTCAGGTAAGTGTGTTTGAGGCACACAGGCAGCATCATGGAGGAGATCAAGGTCGACCGTGATGCTCTAAATAGTTTGATGACGTTTCTAAACCGTTGATCGCATAATATCTTCCCCGTTTACTCCTACAACAACACATCTATTGTCCTTTTAGCGATATGCCATGCTACAACCGGTCCGAAAGTAGATGAATAAAAGATACTTCACACGACTCCAGGCGCCCTCAACTGGATACTCTCCGTCCTAGATCCCAGCTCCACGCCGTGACGGCCTAATCCCATCCCAAATATATAGTACTGCTCTCCGACCACTTCCTTCGCAGCCACCATTAACCGATCCAACCGTGTCATGATACTGAATGCAGTTGTTACGCCAACGCAGAAGATCCTATACGGAAAAACGTAGAGTAAGTAGGTGAAAGTGGAACGGAGAAGCTAAAGAAAGAAGGAAGTGGATATGATAGAACAATAAGTAACGCACATGTATTGTTCATTCTTAAGCGTATCCATTGTCAACTGCTTCGGCAATCCATAGTCATCCTGAGACTCCTTGTGTATCACTTCAAGTCCGTCAAAGCGAAGCATGAACCGATCCAGTAACGGGCAAGGCGTAATCTGAGGAAGCGCATGGCCCGTTCGTAGCGCAGTTGCTATCATAGCTGTACACAGCACGAACAAACGCTTAGGTCATTTCTTCCCCAATTTTAGAATCACGGGTGGCATCAACTCACTGATCACGGCAAGGATATCACCCTGGAAATCCATATCGTTGAACCTCGTTCTTCGCAGGAATGCTCGTGACCAAGCCGACTCCAGACGTTCGATGATAGACAAAAGGCTGGATAGCGCGAATGCAATTTGCCTAGCCCCTCATTCTCAGTTATGAACCCAGAAAAATATAAGAGATCAAGCTCACAATTGAATTTCCAATATAGTTAGATATCGCTTCGCCGGCCACTTGCCACGGAATGAAAGCTAGACCGAGTCAGTCCAATTCGACTCCCAAGACTACCAATATGAGCGTTAGGTACACGTACCTCATACCGGACATTCGCCTTTATCGACTGCGCTTTCCGCAACTTGCGTCGAATAGCTAACAGGTTCGTCATAATTTCAGGCACCTCCGTTTGCCGCCTCGAATTTGCAAACGAGATGATCTGACAGTAGATCGTGCCCAGCTCTGAACAGGTGGTTGACACCAGCTTTCTGTGATATTTGCGGATCGTGGTAGATGGCGGCAAAAAGGAGAATATGCTAGTTTATTGATGAAAGAACGTCAGTACTAGGTTATCAGAAGCAAGCGCATACTTACTATGCTGCAGTTACACCAACTACAACGAGTACGAATCGACGCCAAGCAATAATGAACCCTACCCACGACGGGTTTATAAGTGGCAAATGAGCAGCCTCGTACGAAAGTCCGATCACCTAGGCTCAAGATCAGCACTTTAACTCTTACTCTATAGAACCAGAGAATAGCTCACCAAAACTACTGTGACAAACATGATAATGTTCGTAATTGGTACAGTTGGCCAATACAGCCTCGTATAAAAGAAGAATGGTAGACAAACAGCGTATACAGCCACGAAACCGTACGCGTTGCCTTTCGGATTGCTCCCTGCAGAAATGTACCTGATATAGACTTGTCTACTCGGAGTGCATCATTTTCCATCGAGATGGGAACGTACCACATAATTGTGCCGATTACTCCCCCAAAAAATGTAGCGACAATCCTAGACACGAATGCAAATGCTGTATCTCCACGAAAACGTGAAAGTGACAATTGCCCCATGAACGCTACCCAGACGAAATATTGCCCTATAGATGACCAAAAATAAGAATAAGTATGAGTATAGCGAAGCCGTATCAGACGTACGGTAAGCGAATGATGCAGAACTTTTGAAGAACAAAGGAAGAAACAATAACACTACGTTCTGCATCAGAAACCAGTCGAAGAATCACTGAGCACGAATGTACCTGTCAACACGCCAGCTTTAATAGCATACAACGTATTTCCACTCAAAACCCCAGCCGCGGCGTAATACAGATAATCCGCAATCAATTCAAACGGGTTGCTTGGCGGGAGTGCATCGGGATCTCGTTTCTGAGGACGCCCGTAATCGTCGAAATCTTCGATGCCTTCGATAAGTTCTGTGCATCACACATGTTTGTTTGTGTCAGCCACATCTGTTCCCGATAAAAGACGCGAGTGGGAATACGAGACGAACCAGGATTCTCCTCGTCATCCTTTTCGATATTATCCGAAATAGCCACACTACTCCATTTAAACAAGTACTGGACCGGCGTCCATATCGTCTCGCTTCGCCTCTTTTCCTCAAGGCCGATGATATGATCCAGCTTTCATACATAAAGCGTAAGTGCATGTTTCCGCAACAAACAGCAGTCAAAGCCCGTGGTCACCGCACCATTTTCATCGTATAATCCCCAAATTCCATAACATGATATTGATACACGTAACAGTGAAATAGATGTCTGTGTGGCGGCACGTCCTGATCCGTATCGATCTCTTCGGCCCTGGGATCAAATGTCCCTTTGTACGGGTCAAGAACTAGGTGCCTGTCCAATGCCGTCCGCATTCAGTACGACTCGTAGTCTTGGCGTGGCATGGAATACCCACCTTTTCTTCCTCCTAAAATGCTCAAGCTCAAGCTGCAGCCGATATCGAATGAGTTTCAATCTATCCACGCGCTTCTGCCATTCCAACTGCTTCTTTTCTGACGAAACCCAAAAACGGAACCTTCCCTTAAATACGCCACCAAGCCAATCCCTCGTCGTAATGACCGCCTCACTACATGTCTCTAGCAGTGGGTCGCAGCTACACATTCACAGGAGGAGCAAAATGAGCATCTCGCAAGGGGGGTAGAACATCACTACCATACCTCTCCTGCAGTAAATCTAACATCCTCTTCGTATACGTCTCGGTGAACGGCGTGTGCAGCCACGACGCCTCCAGATTGAGGTACTTTTGTACCTCGAACGTACCCACGACATGTTCATGCCTCGAACTCCTCTTGAGATGAAGTAGCTTGTGGTGTAAATGACGTGAATGCACCCGATGATGGCAATGAGTATGAGCATGGGCGTGCGAATGCTGCGGCGTGGAAACGGGTGAGAGCGGGGGAGATGAGGGAGGGGATGAGGGAGCGTTGTCGTAGGAAGACCTGCGGACGACTCGTCTGCGCGATACAGATGTTCGCGCGATAGGAGACTCATGCGAGGTCCAAGTTGCGTAAATATCTTCCTTATCCCTCAGGCCATGTTCAGGCGAGGGCTGGCGGGACGGCGAACCAGACATGACAGGCGACGGAGGAAGGGAAAGATAAGGCGTCATGGGGAGCCGTTCGCGCGTAGGATCAATCAAGGAGAAGTACATCCCCATGCCTGTCGTACGTGGAACGAGTCTACTTAAAGTCTCTTGTATAGGCCGAAAATCGACTGGCGCGTATCGGCTATATATAAGATCGCTCCTGAGCAACCGCGCCGATGCAGAGACTGGTACAAGTGCGCTCTCTGCACCTCCAACGATGGAATTAATTTGATCCGTTAATGACTGGAACTCCGGGGAATCGAGTGGGGTTTTGAGTACAGATCGGTGCATTTCCAGCACTTTCGCTAGGGGGGTTAGGACGCCTTGCAAGCGTTTTGTGTACTGTGAAGACATGGACTCGGGAAATATGAAAATAGAACACAGCAATGAAATTGCGGTGTGAAGTGACATGGGTATCAGCAATGATTTTCCCGCCTGGATAAAATCGTGAACCGAAGAACGCCGGTATAGCATGTTCGGGTACGCACAGCGTAGTATGGGAATGGCAATAATACTGCTGTTTGCATTATCGTATCTACATCAAGATCTTAGTAACGTGCTGGGTCGAAGGACGAGCAAAGGACGGTTACCTAGGGTGAGACATGCCAGTACACAAGGAAAGATGTAAGGCCCAGGACCTTGTTTTGCTCGTATAAACAAAATAAATGCGGTGCCCAGAAAAATGAAGATGGCGATGATGGCTGTAGGCTATCCGATGGTTAGCTTGTTTTTTACAGGCTGATGTTCATTTTATGCTCACACCGGCCTCCAGGAACTCTCCTGATATGGCAATCTTTACCGTTGTGAAGGTTTTATTGGAGCGAGCGAGCCAAGCTAGGAATATTCCCAAGCAACACCATCTAATATATGGTCACTGAATGATGTACTCATATCAGTTGACAAAGAGACTCACGCCCATGCTAATGTCGAAAGTAGCAGCAGCAACAGCTCGCGCTCCAAAACGGACATAAACGGATCCGCCGGCGGAGAGAAAAACGAAGCTGTGATGACCATCAAACACTCGCTGTGACACCAAAATCAACACGTACTCATAAGAATCACAAAAGAACCCTTTCAAAAGAACAAAGGAACAAACATCATCAGGAACCCCTCACCTTTCAAATGCATGACCAAGAAACCCATACCTGTCCCATAATCTTCTCTAACCCCGGAATGACAAAAAGAATTCCTGACACCCAAGCCGCGATGGCACATCGTATCACCGGCTTCATATTCGACCATGTAAAGTTGGCTGGTATCCATACCAAACCTTGAGGGAGCCTCCAATGCTCCCATTTTATCCATCGTCGCTTTTTTGATGCGCGGCCTTGGCCCTTTTCGGAGCTGGTCGTGGTAGGGAAAGAGGAGGAGGTGGGCGCCTCTACATTGGGGTTAATCCTGACACTGTTGTTCTTATCACTCCGGCCGCGAATAATATCAGATGAGGGTGCTGTCTCAGCCCGCCTGAGACTGGGCATTGCAAATGCAAAAAGGCGTTCCTTCAGAGTTTTTTTTTAAGCTTTCCAAGTCTTGGACCCGACTAGGAACCTAAAAAAAGAAGAACATCAGATAAATAAATACTGTGATTTATATATCATCACATTGTACTTTTTACCGGCGCAGTTACGAGTCACAAGTGCAAGAAGACGCAGAAGGCGGCTACGGCATGACATCATTTCTGCCCTTTTTGGCGGGAGAGCCCGGGCGGACTGCGAAGACGGAGTCGAAATCCTGAACGACATCTGATCGGATGGGACAACATTGTTCCTGGGGGCTGTGCTTCGCCTCTAGAAATCAATAACAGTAAACAACACCAAAGTCTGATCAGTCCTGGCCCCGAGTCAAAATCCAATGGCACTGGGCAAGCGGAAGGAGCGCGACGAAGAGGCAGATGGGGAGGCAGGCTTAGAGCACCAGGAACACCATAGGTATTTATCTCTTCTTATGTTCCTCTTGACAAGCTTACTGGAACCTAGTTCAACCTTATTCGTATCCAATCTACCCTACAATGCAACCTCGACAGACCTGCAAACACTTTTCTCGGATGTCGCGCCTGTCCGTAATGCTTTCGTAGTCTGCGAGCAAGGGACTGGCGTTTCCAAAGGCGTTGGATACGTCTCATTCGCTATTCGCGAGGATGCACAGATGGCGTACGATAAAATTACCAATGAGGGGCTAACACTTGTGGGACGGACATTGAGAATCCAGTGGGCTGAACAAAAAGTGCGTACGATTGCAAAAAAAAAAAAAACATCTCCGGCGTATCTGAACGCTACATGCCTAATGTAGACCAGAGTAAAGAAGGAAAAAACCGAAGTCCCCTCTGAAAAGAAGGCACGACAGCCTCAACCCCGTGCTGGGAAACCACAGGATGCTCTCGCCATCCGCACAATAGTCATATCCGGGCTCTCACCTTCCATTGACTCTAAAACACTATGGAAAAAAATTCGCAAATATCAGGGAGCAGAAAAGGTCGAGTGGCCCATATCATTGCACGAGGGAAATCAAGACCCTTCCTCAGGTATGTATTCCTTCGCCTTCATCAAGGCGTTTCTTTGTAAGAACTCGTCTAGCACACGCCGTATTCTCCACACCAGCCTTAGCGCTTGATGCCGTCAATAAACTCCACGCGCACGTCTTCAAAGGCAGCCTTCTCTCTGTAACCCTTAAGAAGCGTCTTGAGGCACTTGCATCGCAAAAACCTTCTACAAAACCCTCAGCCTCAACAACAGCCGCGCCGAACCGCGCGAACCGCCTTATCGTTCGTAACCTCCCTTTTACCGCAGTAGAACAGGACCTGCGATCCATCTTCCTCCCTTATGGACCAATCTACTCCATCAATATGCCATTGAAAGAGTCTTCCAACCCCACTTCCAACACGTCCGAGTCACAAAATCCTGTAGTTAAAGAGGAAGAGAACGACTCTCAGTCCATCACCTCACCGCCGACTGCGTCGACAAAACTGAAGCTTAACAAAGGCTTTGCATTTGTATGGTTTTATTCCCGGAAGGACGCTGAGAGAGCTATAGAGGGTTGCAATGCTACGCTCGTACGTGCTGGCGCAGCTGAGGAGCTTGTAAAAGATAAGCAGAAGAGGAAAAAAGAAAAGAGGGTAGAGAAGAAGCTTGTGGCCCTCGCTGCCCAGAAAGATAAAGAGCGGGAAGGGAGTGTAAAACGGGAAGGAGAGGAAGGAGATAAGGATGAAGGGGAAGAAGAAGAAAAAGACGGTACAAAGAACGGAAGAGGTGATGTGGACAAGAACGAACGTGTTATAGCGG
Organism: Amanita polypyramis BW_CC; assembly: GCA_001691755.2. Lineage (NCBI taxonomy): Eukaryota > Fungi > Basidiomycota > Agaricomycetes > Agaricales > Amanitaceae > Amanita > Amanita polypyramis. The sequence goes on along the minus strand of JNHY02000263.1, from coordinate 4,463 downwards.
TTGATTGGGCGTTAAGTAAAGATAGATGGGAAGAAGAGAAGGCGAAGGTCGAAGAAGAGATGAGGAATGATGAGAGTGAGGATGAAGATCAAGACAAGAATCAGGATGAGTCGAATGAAGAGGACCGTTCATCCCAGTCAGGAAATGAGAGCGAAGACAACTCGGAAGGTGAAAGGAATGAACTGGGAGTCCATGACGACGAAGAGTCTGATGGAGGAGGCGACAACGAGAGCGGCTCTGAACAGGGCGAGGAGGAGGAAGAGCGAGATGAGGACGATGGACCCGTTAAACCACAACTTCCGCAAACAGATATTGGCACTACATTGTTCATCCGAAACGTACCATACGACGCAACCGAGGATGAGCTTCGGACTTTGTGAGTGCCTTTTCACTAGTTTACACAAACAGAACTTAAGATTGTCAAGGTTGCGATCATTCGGTCCTCTTCGTTATGCGCGCATTACAATGGACCCTGCAACAGGCCGGTCTCGAGGAACAGGATTTGCATGTTTCTGGAATAAAGAAGACGCGGATAAAGTTATTCAGCAGAGCGAGCAACTCAAGGCTGAAACAACTGGTGGGAACGTTGTTCCATTGGTAATGATCATTATTCTGCGGATCGCTGAGGTCTGATTTCTTCCGCAGCCAAAAATGAAGAACCCGTTCACTCTTCCCTCTATACTGACGCCCGACCCATCTTTCTCTCTGGCGCAGAATCTAGTATTACACGGTCGTGCCCTTGATGTTGCACGTGCTGTGACACGAGACGAAGCTGGAAGGTTGAAAGAGCAGGGTGAGCGAGCCCGCGAAAAAGCCGACAAGCGGAACATGTATCTCTTACGAGAGGGAGGCATGTCGTCCATTCCCATATGATATGTTCTTTCACTGACTGGAGAATTACATTCAGTTATTTTACCCAACAGCCCCTCCGCATCATCGCTTAACCCCGCTGATCTCGAACGCCGAACGAACTCGTACACCGCCCGCCGAGCATTGATCAAATCCAATCCTTCGTTGTACATATCAAAAACTCGCCTAAGTATACGCCAGATTCCGCTGTATGTTACAGAACGGACGTTTAAGCGGCTTGCTATGCATGCGGCGCGTACATTTGAGCAAGAAGTTCAAGAAGGAGGTAGGAAGGGGTTGTCAGAGGAAGAGCTAAGGGATCCTGGTGGACGCCCTGGGGAACAAGGCTCGGCGCAGCAAGACGTGGAACATGCACGCGATGACGCAAGTGAGCCAGGGAACGAAAGCGAGCCCGGCAGCGTCGCATCTTCCCGAAGCATTAGCACTAGCAAATCTGCAAACCGCAAAACGAAACTTCTCAAAAAGCTTGCTCGATCGCAGCGAAAAGGCGGCTTTGGCCCAGGGGTCAAACAAGCGAAAATCGTGCGCCAAGCCGAACGTGTAGATCCCACTACGGGTAAAGGTCGGAGTCGCGGGTACGGATTCATCGAGATGTACACGCATGCGGACGCCTTGCGCGTGTTGAGGTGGGTGAATTCCAATCCTGAGGTACATGTCCTGTTGCGAGGGTGGTGGAAAGAGGAGCTAGAGAGGCTAGTGCAGGTCGAGAAGGGTAAGTCGAAGGGGAGTGAGGGCAAGGCTGAAGGACGAGACGACGAGAGCGATGCGAGGTTGAAGAGGATGATCGCTGAGTTGGACAAGGCGAAGGAAAGGGAGAAGAGGACAGGAAAGGGTGTGAAAGGGGAAGAGGGCGAAGAGGGTAAGGGAAGCCAAGGAACGTTGATTGTGGAGTTCTCGATAGAGAACGTTCAAGTCGTTCAGAGAAGGAATGCGCTACAAAAAAATAAGACAGCGGTATGTCCTTCATCATTTGACTTTCTACTGATCCTGACTGTATCAATAGAATGGAACCAAAGAGGGGCCGAATGTAAGAAAGAAAATGCTAGACGGTGGACATCGTCCATCACAAAAGGACGAACCAGTGGGTGGGCCAGCCTCTCCTCCTCAGCCTAAAAAGCATGGAAAGAAGGGCAAGCGAACACGCGACGGAGGGAAGGACGGAGACGGGGCCAAGGAGGGGTCCCCGAAGAAACGACGGCGACTGTCTACATAGTTGATATTAGCACATAAATATTTATCAGGCTTTAGATTTTTTGATCGAACCGCTGACAGAATGATCCGCTTGCTGTTATGTTGTTTTTTCCGAATAAAAACACATTCATTACATATGTGGGTATACAAACATACAAACATCATAGCTAAGAGAGTAAACAAACGTCGGGTGTCTAACGTCAACCGAATAATGTAGCTCGAGACTAGGTGGAATGGTTGATATAGTAAGTAATGCCAGTGGAGAAATAGAAAGATATCCTATTTCGACATCGTCCGATGTGTCGACGAAGGAGACAGCCGTTGAATTCTTAAGAAGCTGGGAACAAGTTCCACCTAGTTTCTATTTCTAGCCTCTAGAGAGCTCAAATCTTCGACTCAAAGCCTCCTTCATATGATACTACTGAGCCCAAAAAGCTCCAGAAGAAATACATCACTCAGGTTCATAGCGACTGCATTGTCAGAAGGGCTTCGTTTGACCCCTTTGGCTCATAGATCATCCTGGTTTTCTTGTGCAGCAGGTACTGCATTAGGGTAGTCCTGTTGTTTTTCTACGGATCTATGTAATTACTTTGGGTTGCTTTTGCAAAAAAAAAAAAAAAACAATGTCTCATGGTGCCCCGGGCACATGGGAATCACGGAAAACGAACGTGTCGAAAAACTAGCAGAGAACGTCTCTCAGCTACCACCTCCAGACAAATTCGTCACGCTAAAAAGCAAAATCGACTCTACCTACAAAGAGATGTGGGATATTGATTCGAGAGAAAAAGTAAAAGACAGTTCTTCGACATGGCGGAAGACAATTTATCTTGAATCACTGGCACGAGACTACATCAGGAAAACGGCAAATTCCGCTTTGGCCACTCACTGCTCTGACAAACAACACGTTTTTTTCATCCATTCTTTTTTTTTTTTTTTTTAATCAAAATGCATATGTATTATACTAAGTAATTACTTAAACCCCTTCTCAATGCAGGCAGGGAAAAACAAGGTACCTAAGAGGTACTAAGCGGGCCTGTTGCTTAAAAACCCAAGCAGGCAGACTCGTGACAAATGGGAGGGCTGGGGGGCAGCAAGGGGGGGGGCGAAAGAGGGGCCAGGGGCGAGGAAAAACTGAGATGAGGGAGGGGCTAGGCTTTGCTTTTACCTTTGGAAGGCCTAGCAGGTTTCGATGCTGCCTTAGAGGCCTGGGCCTCCTTGATCCAATGGAGCTGCACCTTTTTGAGTTCTGCGAGGGCTGGCAGGTTAAAGCAGTGTGTGAAAAAGGGGCACTGCCGCGAGGTAGTGGGGTGGGGCCCAGAACAGTTGATGCATTCGACCTTGAGGTGAGATGTGTTGGCCAGCACTGCAACTGAGTGAAGTGCAGAGAGATGGGGGCCAGTGCAGATGGAGCACCAAGGTTTGCGAGACCTGCAGACGTGGGTAGTATGACCCCATCGGCAGCAGGTAGTGCAGAAGGGAGAGGCCTGATTGACAAGCCAAGCCTGAGCGCAACAATAAGTCCCGAAAAAATTAACAGTGGACTTGAGGAGGGAGCGGGCTGTGGAAGAAGCACGTGAATTGCATACCTCACAGTGGACCAGGGTGGAAAGGTTGCCAGAGTGACCCAAGGGCCGGATGAAGCAGGGGTTTGAGACGAAGCTGATGTCCTGCCAGCAGGGGTGGGCGCGAAGGGTGATTAGGAGGTCCTCCTCTGAGACAGGGGACCCATCAGGCCTAACCGTGGGCACATGGGGGAACTTGAGGCTGGCTGAGGTGGGGCGGTTCACCACCTCAGAGCCAGGATGGTGGAAATTGTCAACAGCAGCTTGAAGGTGCTGAAGCTCCGGGAGGGTGAGAGGCTCTTTGAAAGTAAGAGCCCAGTCACCGCGCAGGGTGACGGCCTGGGACAGGGGGAGGCAATTGCCGAGGGGCCTGGTGGCCATGAAGTCGTGGATCATGGAAGCATTGCAAGGGGGGCCATCCACCGAAGGGTGGAGCAAGGCGACGGTGGCTTTAGTGCCCTGTTTCGTACATGCCTTACACAGGTGGGCCGATTTGGGAACCAAGGCAGCGGGAGGAGGGGAAGCTGCAACCTCTGCAAAGGTTGGAGCAGAGGAGCGCGGGGGGGGGAGGAGGGGCCCAAGAGAGCAATGCAGCCCGGGGGCGGGGCTGAGGAGCGGGGGGCAGAGTGACAGTGGCTGGGGGGACAGGGGCCTCCAGGGCACATGGAGGGATGATGCACAGGGACAGAGGGGGATCAGGGCCTGTGCCCCCATACTTCTTGGGGACATCAGGGGCATACAGCAGAACATGGTTGACAGAGGTGACTGCAGATGCCACCTCTGGGAGAAAGAAAATCGAAAGGTTGCCCAGGAGCCTTGTCAGGACTGGAGCAGCAGAGC
>JNHY02000262.1:0-17951 GCA_001691755.2 Amanita polypyramis BW_CC | reverse complement strand
CAAAATGAAGAGAATTGGTTATTCCCAACACCATTGATTGACTCATGGATGAGATTCTTGTAATTGGGGTCATTGGACCTTCTGTCCTTATATAATGTGGGTTTATGGTGTTGAGAAAGTGTTTCCTTAGGCATTAACATGCAACACAGGACACCACAACACACAGCTCACATGTCAGACATACAATCTGAGATGCTGATGTTACTGTTGGGCAATCAAAATGCCAAAATCTCCAACCTGGCACACCACGGCAAGCGTGACAGCCAACCAATTTTGACCATCATGAAAATGAGGATACTAGGTCTATCATTTGGATTATGGCAAGAACATGTATTACAGCATATGTACAAAGTCCGAGAGGAAACGGGCCAGAACTGAAGGAGATATATGAGGTGACCCAAGGAGGGGTGTGTCGATGGAGGGGTAACATACAGTATGGGACAAAATGGTGGGCTGCTTGAAAACTGTGGATCAACCCGAATTTCGTGCTGTTCCGGCATTCATAGATTGAATATTAAACAGTAATTAGAGCCCTCTCGTAGGAAATAGGCAGTGACATTCCGAAAGTCGAAGGATCCTCTCCTCGGAATAAACTCAAGGGAGTTTTGGAGACAACGCGTGGGTATCAATCATCCTTGCTGATCTGTCGAAATAGAGATTAGAGGTGACAATGATCGTGTACCCAGAAGTCCCTATTACAACTTCGTACGTTGAGTTGTAAAGAGAGTAACCGATATACAGTTCTTGAGGAACCTTTGCCGGGCACAATACCTCGCTTGCGTTGACATGTGCTGGACGGACACTCACGTTACACGACTCGGCACGATCGCGCTTCTGTGAATAAGAGACCCCACCTTGCACTGACTTGCGTTTACAAGGGATTATCACCCATTTCAGTAGTTCATGGTGGTTGAAAAAGAGTTTAGCCGCTTTTTGGCACAAGCCCGGATTAGGCCAGGATGCTTGCCACAAAAACAAAAGAGTTAGAAGAAGGGTGCCGAACCATCGGATTTTGTTGCAGCAGCATGGCGCAGTGGTAGCGCGCGGGGCCCATAACCCCGAGGTCACTTGATCGAAACAAGTTGCTGCTAAAATATTTTATTTTCTTCCCCAGCGACAACTATCGATTTACTACCATAACGGAGGGGATTGTGTACAACTGCTACAACTGCTACAACTGCAATTGCTACATGCGACGAGAACTGGCGTACTTATACAACAAATAGCGAGAATAAAGTTAATAGCAAATGTCGGGAGTTCAATACCGTCTGAGTACCATGCGCAAAATCGTGCGAAGCGGTAACATGGCAACATATCCGATGCGAGACAGTACTCCAGATGTAACGTGTGTGGATTGGGCCAATAAAGGACACCCTTCTTCCATTATCGGTTTAGGGGTTGAAGACGGGGAAAGCGATTGTGACTGCGCCAATTTACCGTTTTTCGGAGAAGTGGAAGCAGCATAAACGGTGCGGACCAGAATACGATATGGCAGCATGTAAACCCACGACGGCAGGACGTAACGAAGGAGGTAGAGAGGGAGTGATATTAAGCCAGTTGGTATTCGCTTCGTCTGGCCATTCTTCACGCGTTTTAGGGTATCTTCCATGTCCTTAATCTTGGATTCATGTCGGACTTGTCTCCTTTCGTGGTTGCGCAGTATGCCCGACATTTCATCGATATCGTGGTAGATGTCTTCTCTCAACTCCATCCTCTTTACCTCATTCCTGCGAGCATTCTTTTCCAATTTTCCGATACTCCTCGTCAATTTATGAAGGCGATCCGTCAGCTCGCCAGTGGTAGCTGCGACACTGGGAGGAATTGGGCATTGAACTACTTCATGCAAATCACTTGTACGCTGTTTAAGTCGTTCAACTATATGCGCCCATGGTCTCATTCCTGTTGCAAGCACGAATAAACTGACATTAAACCATGAAACAGCTTCTAGTCCAATCGTAGCTGCAGTTGCATGGTGTAGAAATACGGCACCCAGGAATGGAGAGAGCGCTGTCAAGAAAAGAAATAACAGCTCAATTTTACGCAGTTCCGACGCTGCAATTTGTTGATATTTTTCTTCAGCTGTCGTTGTTGGTGAATTGGATGATGGCCGCTGTAGACGGGCCTTTTGATAGATCGTCCAGGGAACTGAGTGGCGTTGTGATGAGCATGTCCTCTATATGCATCATGTATGCATACCTTCGATGATTTGGTGCAAATAGTAAATCAGCAAAATCAACATGAATAAGTTTTTGATGTGGTCCCCTCCCGTCAACCAATGTCCTACAGGCGATACCAGAGCAACCAAGACAGCCAAATCGAATTCATACCATGCGCGAGAAGTGGACTTTTGACAGGGCTGACTGTTCGCTCGTAGCTCGCTCTGGGCCTCAGGGGTACTGAAGACAGAGTCACCATCCGAGATAGGAGCAGCAGGTTCCGTGCTCGATTCTGACCGGCTCCCAAAGTCCGATACGCAGGAAAACGAGATATCCTCTGTTGCCTGAGAAACCTGTCTTCCCTTGCCCTTCTTTCTTGTCGTTAACCCGCACGCTGAGCCAGACAATTGCGCCTGAGCACGCTCCAGAATGTGTGCTCGGCGCCGAGTCATTACATGATTCCGCGCATTTACTGAGGAACTTTGAACAAGAGGGGCGGACATGCAATCGGGGAGGGAAGGGGCAACAATTGGCGTGTCTCCATGCCACGTGAGTGCCTTGGCTCGGGCTCTTTCGCTTTCAGTTTCGCATGTGGCGCGAAACGATTCGCCTTGACGACGAATGCTTGGATAAATTCGTGTCATGAAATCAACTATCGTTTTTGTCCCTGAAGGCCTGACTCATTAACATCTTTGACGTTCCAAAGTCTGATGACATCAGAATGCGCACCTGCACGACTTCTTCAACCACTTGGCGGTATTCGTGAGCTTCCAATGCCCATCTCAGCTGTACCTGCCCTATTCTACGCTGCTTATAAAGGCTGTATTATCAGGGAGCGCAATCCATGCATCAAATTAGGCAGGCATATACGAACGTCTGTTTCTGGAAAGGTGGATGACAATAGCTTGCATCTGATAAATTCATCTCCTTGTCTGTGGACATAATCTATCTCTCCGGAACTGATGCAGGCAGTCCCATCAAGTTGTTGAAGCCCATCGTCATTGTATTCAGAATGGTACTTCATTTGTTCGTCGGCCAAATAAGGCGAAGTGACTTCCGCGACCTCTGCGGCCCGCTCGTTTATTTAAAACGTTCGCCGACGTTCGCTTGTCCTCTGGTGAACATATAACTATATTGTGTCGACGACATAACGCCTGTTTTCTTTCACAACCCGACCCACATTTCATTTTACTCTACGCCTTCGGAAGCATGCACATTGAGTTGCCTATCCTATCCTTCACCCTCGCTGCACTCGTCGCCACATCCCTTGTAATTCGTCGTGTCAGAGAGGATATTGCAGCCTTGTCCTTCGTCTCATGGCTTTTCATATGCAACTTTGTCCACGGTATCAACGCTGTTTCATGGGCTGGCAACAGTCATCTCCATGCACTCGTGTGGTGCGATATAGGTGTGTGATATTAATCAATCTATATCTTCAGTTGCATCTCATGTAGCTCCAGCTACAAAGTTAGTGCTAGGTACCATGATAGCGCTGCCTGCGTCCTGCCTTTGCATTATGCGGAAGTCCGAGTTTTTTGCTAGCTCACGACCATTTCCCTCTATGTCAAGAGCTCGCACCTGGATCATTATAGATCTTGTATCGTGCGTCGTTGTACCTATCCTGTACATGTTAATGCGTGAGTCGTGGTCGCAAATCATTGACCATCGTACTAATAACTTTCAAGATCTTTTTTTCCAGGGTCACCGATTTGACTTGTTGCAAGATTACGGTTGCTCGGCTTCTGTGTACCCTGCTACGATCTCAGTGGTATTCATGTGGCTCCCCCCCCTGGTGTGCTGCATCGCAGTTTTTGTCTTCTGCGGTACGGATAACTAGCATTGATCTATGTGCATCGTACTAATACATGCGTTGCAGGGGTTATTTCTCACCACTCATGTGGTACCACGGCTCCAGAATTCTCACAACATGTTTGCTCGAGAAGTTCTATGAAGCCTTTGCGTTTCTTTCATCGTCTGGCAGTCACTATCCTTATGTCTTCTATCCTTTTCATGATCGTCCTATTTTCCATGTTTACCGGCGTCACAAAGGCGAAGGTATCATGGGCTCTCATCCATGCCAACTTCCACGTTGTTCAGGTTATAACTTCTGGAACTGTCAGCTTACGTATCAAACTCACCTGGTGGAGTCTTCGTATACTTTCTCTCATTTACATCCTTCTCGTCTTTACGCTGGAGGAAGGAAGGGATGTACTTCAATCAGTTAAATCATGGTGGCCCAAGCTCGCAAAAAGTAGCACAAGAATTTTCTTGTATGTCAGGCACATGTCTCAATCGCGTACAATCATTCTAACATTGTTATGCCCTAGTAAATCACGACCTAGCAGTGCTCATGGATCATTATTAACGCCCCGTACAACTCCACGGCCTCATACAATCACTCTAGACTTGAAGTCAGGTTGGGATGATATGTGGGAATCGAAGTCTGTGCTTCGCAGTCTTTTCTCGCCTATCTCTCCTACTTCTCCTAGGGCCAAGACACCAATATCGTTCAGATCCACGCCTTCACCCAGTCCTGTACGGACGGATGAAGATGTCTTTTTGGCCTCTGCCTTGAGTAACCTAGGTCTCCCTATGGCCCATGGGCAAGGCCCCAGCGCTCCGGTAGTCCCTCCGCTGCATATTCCGTCCCACAAAATTCCTTCGCAATCGTCTCCTATACAATGGTTGCCAAGCGCTACAGTTCCAGAGGCGCCGCGCATGTCAAGGGTATCCACAATATCTTCCTTGTTTGAAGCACATTGGCCGCAGCCTCCTGACTCTCCTTGTGTATCTCCCGCACCCAGTCCTAGTTGTGTCGTCTCTCCTCACAGCGTTAGCCCTTGCTCCAAACATGTGAGAGACGAGAGCATGAGTGCAATGGCGCATGAAGTTTCCGTGGAACATGCAGATATGCTTACCGTGCCTGCTACGCCCGTGCACTCTAGTTTGCGAAGCACTACAGGTGAAAATAGGTTTTCCACTCAAGGCGACATTATCTACGAGACGGAACTGTAGGAGAATATGATTAGAATAAGCCTTTGAACCAAGTTATACTTTCTGATATATAATTTAGCACATTCGTACCTGTATATCGCTTGACAGCCGTTGTTTGTAGCAATACTGTGTATTCTGCGGATCTACTTTAGCAATGATTAATATTTTCAATTTCTCCAGCATCCCCTACTGCCATAATTGGAGTACGCGATCACACACGTCCCAATTGGTTTTCACACACTAACGCCATACCATGTGAGCATGCAGAGACAATAAGAGGAGTCGAAAGTGGAGTCTAACAGCAAAGACAATAAGACGACATGGTACATATAGGTGCTTGAAGTGAGGCGAGTGTACTTCGCCTCCTCTTTTCTCCTCCCACCATGATGACTGACTGTCTGCCACATGTGTGCCCGAAACCCGTCCCTTCCCAGCACCTGCTCAGCATGCCGTACAAAGTCCTTAGTTAGTGACCTAACGGGATTTGTTGTCCTCAGAAAACAAGAATGGTGTAAAGGCAACGTCGTAGGCTCCATGGGTATTCTTATCCTCACCGTTGTTATACCCTGCAGCCATGACACTTCTCTCATCTTATTCTCGTTGTCCTTCATTACGGGGGAAACGGATATCTTATGGTCGAATTACGTGGATGCCACAACGTACGCTAGTCCTTCAGGACTTGCTGGGAAGTGGCGCCGTCCCATGCATTTAAGACTTCCATTTCTATCCTTCCTTTTGATGGGGCGTTCAAGTGACTTGATGAAATACCCACGTACTTACCCCATAATATCTGGCCTGCGAAAGCCAAACCATACTACAAGGTAACCCCCTAATTAAGCATTACCATTTCAGGAAGCTAACAAGGATACGTCCTAACGAGGCATAAGTAATCAATATAGTAGAAGAGTGCGCCCAAGAACAAGGAATCGCTCCGGAGCGCGGGCAAGGAGGGAAAGTCGACTAGAGTTTCCCTTAAAACCATTCGGGATCACAGGCGGTGGACTACTGCCCCGTCAGCTTATCCACCTCCTCTCAGGCCGGATTCGTCTGTCGTCGAGACGTCCCAGCCTTCCCTCGCAGTCATTCGACCCCCCACTACACACCAACTAAGGTATCAAGATGTCTTATCCGAATTGGGTATTTTCGATGTGCGCCTTCATCGGTTTTCTTATGGTCATCATTCCTCTACCATGGCATCTCGAAGGTACATTTGATCATATATCATTGACCGTCGTGCTTATGTCAATACATAGCCTGGAATACTGGGACATGTTTCTACATGATGTGGGTAGGGTTAGCCTGTCTCATCCAGTTCATCAATTCTATCGTCTGGAACGGTAATGCGTACAACCCAGCGCCAATCTGGTGTGACATAAGTAAGCGGTGTCTCATCCGTTCTATGGATGATGAATACGAAGATGGTGTTTTGTACAGCTTCTCGATTCATGATTGGGACTGCGGTAGCAATTCCCATCGCATCCTTGTGCATAAACCGGCGCCTATATTACATAGCGAGCGTGAAGTCCGTGAGGTATTCCAAAACTGAGGTGAGACAACAAAATCACAATCGATGGCTTGCCTGACATTCTCCCAAGAAACGCCGGGCGGTCATGGCTGATTTAGCTCTTTGTCTTGGTTGCCCCATTTTGCAAATGATTCTACGTGAGTTGCACGAATATGGGACTTGAAAATATGCCTTATCGGTCATTACCCAGAATATATCACCCAAGGCCACAGATACAATATCTACGAAGACATCGGATGCTTCCCATTCACTTACAACACATGGGTCGCTGTCCTCTTGTTTTATGCTCCTCCTATCCTGATCGGGATCATTTCGGCGGGCTATTGCAGTAAGTGCCTATATCCATGGTGGTAACAAAGAGCTCAACATCGTTCTCTAAGTCATGAGCATTATGGCATTAAACAAGAGTCGCACACAGATCAAAGAGTTCTTGGCCAACAACACTGGACTGTCTTCAGCTCGATACTTCCGGTTGATGTTACTTGCAGCCGTAGAAATCCTAGGCACTATCCCTATCGCATCTTTCGACCTCTATCTCAACGTTAAAATTGGCCTCCAACCGTATATATCATGGGACGACGTTCATTCTCATTTTTCTCGTGTTGACCAGATTCCTGCCATTGTCTGGAGAAGTAGCCATATCGCAAGCATGTCTTTAGAAATAACGCGATGGTCCATTGTCGTTTGCGCCCTCGTTTTCTTCGCCTTCTTCGGGTTCGCAGACGAAGCAAGGAAGAATTACCGAAGTGCATTGGAGTCTGTTGCCAAACATGTTGGTTATTCTGGCAGTGGTTCTGGGATTTTCAGCACTTTTGGGTATGTGGCATCGTATCTCAGTTTGTCCAATGTCTGACGTGTGCCTTAGATCTAGATCGAAATCTGGAATGAACGGAACAACTGGCACCATCCCCGTGTACGTTCAGTCGGAGACGATGAGAAAGAAGGACTCCATCATTTCTTTCTCTGATATGAGTCTATCCCTGAATGATGTGGGAGGTGTTTTGAAGAGCGAAAAGGAATCGCCTCATTTCAATGAAAAACGGGCTATGTCACCGCCTGCGTATGAGTCTATTACGCTTCCGGACCTAGGTGGTGTATTGGCCGACTCACATTCTTCACTGCCATCGTCGGGATCGTCCTCCGCATCAAGCATAAACTCACCTGTCGAACCTCCCGAGCAAGCCCACACCAGGCCAACATCCGCAATTGAAATATCTTCGGTTCGATGGCCGTCTTACGTTGGCTCGATTGTCATACCCGAATTACCCGTGGGTGCGCCGAGGCACCCGACTGATACACCGTCCTCGGTGACACAAGATTCTATTAACATGGTTTGAACGTGGAGGACAGGTACGGATGTTGACGAGTAAAGGAGAAGTTTTAGAAGCACACCCATAACGGAGACGAAACACGATCACAACTACCCATCATTTTGTTATAATCTCTTCACGTATATCCAACAACTGTAGCTATAGCTTGTTATCTTGACGCTCTACACTAGACCCCCTTAAATATCCTTGTGTTATATTCTTATCGTACTAGGGTGGCGTTTTGTTACCATCAAATCCATAGGACTGGTGCAATTTAAGAAGGAATGATCCTGGTACCCTTCTGGTCAGGTGCCCTCTTCACTACTGGCCTTAACTCTTCCATCTGCAAGCAAAGTTCGACCACTGTGGTATTTCTTCCCCGCACTCTGATATGAGGGTCTCATTGGATGGGGTGGGCTCTTCCCCAATCATTCTATTTAGTATTGATATCGGGACTTCCGTAAGTATAAGTTACTATACATCAGTGATACGCTGATTTATTATGGTATACATACTGGGGTGAAAGCGGGCGCACGTTCGTCCGCAAAAACACGTTTGAATTTGGGCGCACTATGTTATAATTACCACCACCCAATTTCCGTTGGCTCAAGGCACTTGTCCCATTACGCACTACGCGATAGACAATGCCTGAAGGACACCACATCAAGGCAGCGCTGAAGGGCACAATTTCGAGGCTCCGAGGCTCTAGACGCAGTCCACAGCAACCGCTCGCTTGTTTGTCGTATCTCCCCGCGGAGATACTTTTGCAGATTGGTAGTGAGGTATGAACTCACCATATTCGGCGATATTCCGCTTACATGCTGGTGGTCTATCAGATTCTGCGAGACCCTGAGACAACAATTGTCGAGTTCAAAAATCTGCGTTTAGTCTGCAGGTCCCTCAACTACGTCTTTACGCCTATCGTCCTCTCCAGCATACACGTATTCTACCCCTTGCCAAGAGGCAAAGTCCTTTCCAGGTTCCAACAACTCCGTGCGCTTACTGGGGGCTTAAATCAACTTTCCCATGTCAGAACACTCACTTTAAATTCATGGGATTGGATCTTTCAGGCGCACGGCCGCTTTGGACACGTCAGGTTCTCAGATTCCGACCGCAGAGCACTGATAAAAGCGATACTTTGGAACTACGTACTTGTTCCCGCTGGATACTTCTTCTGGGCCCTCTATATTGATCCAGCGGCCCTACCCCGACAAATGCGCAAAGTCTTGGCCCGTGCACGGGCTAAGCGTTATGTCAAACATATTGATCGGATTTCCTTTCAACTGCCAAACGTCCGACGTGTGAAGTAAGTGGTCAATTGTACAAGTATATCTTTGTACTTACTAGGACAGTTGGTGGTTGCCAGCGCCAAATATTGACAGCCACAAATCCGTTCTTCTAAACTTGAGGATCCTTGAGACGCTACCTTCCCTTGAGGAGCTGGAATTGACGTTTCATCCGTATAATGATAGGATACATGAAATCGCCGACACCATGTCACGATTGCACAATCTCCGCAAAATCACTGTTCGGATCATTAATCCGAGTGATGAAGGTCAGGAACTTCATTTCAATTGGCTCAAGCAAGCAATTGCACACAACCCTAACTTGATATATTTGGATCTATATCAAGTAGAGGATGAGGACGGAGAGATGATTACTATATCTGACCTGTTCAATGATGTACCGCCTGATCAGCCTGTAAAGCTGGAACATATTCGACTTTCGCCGATCTTCTATCAGGTTACACCCACAGTCTCGCGTCACTTCCGTTCAGTGGCTTCCATTAACATCTGCTTCCCGTATAGTTGGCGTCCACATACAATGGATGGTATTTGGCAGATTTTGTACAACGAAGGGATCTTCGTCTCCGACATTCAAACAAACCGCGTTACTCAAGACATGCTCAATTATCTGTGTTGTTTGAACAGCTTGACGAGCCTCTCTCTTTATGATTTAGACAGTGTTCATCAAGTGCGCAATCAGGAGTCCGCGAAAATGCTATTTCCCGTCTTAGTTCGGCATTCAAAAACTTTACGTCGCCTCAGACTGGAACCCTACGATTGGGGGTATTGGTTTTGCGTCCCTGACAACGAATTGACACTTATGAGATGCGCCGAATTGGAAGAGTTTGTACTCCACTATGTCGGTAAAAAGCATTCGAGAGGGATGTGGCGTGATGTTGTTGGTAACGTTCCTTTTGAGAACTGTTTTCACCGTTCTAATGAGGCGTATATTAGGTCTTAATATGTGATATCCTATCTCAGTTGGACTCGCCATTCACCCTTGTCCTAGAATGTGACCTCACTTTTTATGCCCGATTTTTGAAGTGCTGTAGCGATCACCCTCGTCTGTCGATACAGGATTTACGTACGCGTGTTGTTTTCAAACCAAGTAGGACAAGTTGTAGTTACTTTATTTGATGTGTCTGGGTTTTATGCTTGCCTCCTGTACTATAATGACGGACGTCACGACTCATGTACCTTTGGCATGTAATAAATAGATTATATACTTCGAATTGATAATTGTCTGATCACCGAGTAACCGGACAAGGCTATTGCATATATAATAGAGGTATAAGATGAGAGGATGGACAATGCTACATGAGTGTGTACACCTGCACTAAACCCTTTCAACTAACAAGTAGTGCACCTAATGATCAGTCAATCAGAGCACTCGAGGTGAAGCATCAACAATTTATCAAAAGAAGAGACGAGGCGTCATACAGCGGTCTGCTTTGTTATTGCAGATTCGAAGTCAAGCAAACGGATGCAATACCTTAGGGCTACAGCGTAGTGATACATGCTAAATAGTTGCAGACCGGACGGTTGTCTATGCAATAATACAGTAACCTGAGAGCGCAAGGGCGAGAAGCGTTAGCGGTAGGGAAATAATGTACGACGCTGGGATGCGAAAAGGCGGATTCAAAATTGGGGGCTAAAACCCTATTTATATTATAGAGGAATGTGGCCTCTCTCTCTCACCTCATAGGAACAAAGGAGCGGCACAGGACTAAGCAAAGTGGCCGAACAATGGTGGATGACCCATTGTTTGTTTGCACTCGAATATTGTGGCCAACTGCGCCAAATTAACCTTGGGGGTCCAACAAGAAGGTGTAATTAATATTCAGACGGCCAAACCACCGCTCATACCATACTGGTCTCATTAATAGATCGCAAACCTTTGTTCTATCATGTTGCACGCAGGAAAAGTTGCGCATATTGGTGCAGCCTAATTTGGCAATTGAGCTAAGACGTCACGTAATGTTTTTCATACTCAGCAGCATTGTGCCTTACCTCAAAGAGCTTTGAAAAGAGCCAGAATGACCTCGCGTCAAGCGTTCGTTCCCCCCCTACTACCTCTGTCTCCCATCTCTTGCAATGATTAATCCAACTCCTTACCCCGTCTACCCCTTCTTCGCTTTCCTTAGTTTCGTTCTCGTCCTCATCCCACTTCCTTGGCATCTACAAGCATGGAACTCGGGAACCTGTCTTTTCATGATCTGGACAGCCTTGGGATGTCTTAATTTCTTTATTAACTCGATAATATGGCACGGGAATACCATAGATTTAGCGCCAGTGTGGTGTGACATTTGTACGTATTTCCCCCCTTCCTTTACGATGGTGTTCGCCGCTGACCTCCACTACAGCAACTAGACTTACGGTTGCTATCTCCGTTGCAATTCCTGCTGCGTCACTTTGTATAAATAGACGTTTGTACAAAATTGCTTCCTGTACAACAGCACTCCCCACGGCTGCTCAGGTCTGTATGAGAGTCAGACAGTAGAAATCGTCTGATTGTTGCTGCAGAAACGTCGCGCCGTTTTAATCGATTTGCTTATTGGTTTGGGTATTCCAGCTCTCCAGATGCCACTTCGTATGTTGCCACTTCTTGGATACTTACTCGTGTCTAACCAACTATTTAGAGTTCATTGTTCAAGGACATCGTTATGACATACTTGAGGACATTGGATGCTACCCCACAACCGTCAACACTCCTCCTGCGTATCCCTTGAGCTTTTTATGGCCAAATGTGATTGGACTACTTTCAGCTTTCTATAGCCGTAAGTAAACTACTTTAAGCCTATTTTACGATGACCGACGAGCTTTAACAGTCCTAACTCTGCGTGCATTCCTTAAGCATCGTGCAGAGTTCAGTAAAATTCTTTCTTCGAATGGAGCCCTTTCGGCCAATCGCTACCTTCGTCTGATGCTATTGGCCACCCTTGAAATCATCATCAACGTGCCAATCTCGTCTTATGGTCTGTACCTAAACGCAACAAAATCACCCATCTATCCATGGAAGGGTTGGTCTGACATTCACTATGATTGGTACACTATCGGCACATATCCTGCCGTACTATGGCGCTTCAATGCTACAATCGTTGTGACGTTAGAGTTAACCAGATGGTCCCCGGTCATCTGCGCCACGGTATTTTTCGCGTTCTTTGGATTCGCCCAGGAAGCGCGCAGGAATTACCACGTTTCTCTCTCTCGCATATCGAACCGCTTGATGGAGATAATTTCATGCTGTAGGCGAGCCCAAAAGTAAGTTTCTTATGCATATTTAAGCATTTGTCGCTAAAATTTTAGTCTAGCCCACGTCAAGATTCATCCATTATGAAGCAGGCAGGCTTACTACCTGTTATTGCACCTAGGTCACCAGTGGACGCCACGATTACACACAGTCCAACATCTCCATACGGGGAAACTGAGACTTTGACAGTCCAGAGCCCTGCTTATTACATTAAATCTCCTACCTGGAAGACTGTGACGCCCATTTCATCTCCTTCTGTATCGTCTCTTTCTACTGTTTACAATGCGTAAGTAGGCCTTTTCAAATACTTATGCACGTCTTATCGCGACGAACCATTTTACACTGAAGCTGACTGTAATTGTATATATACATTTTCTTGACGAAACGACTTCACTCCCAATGATAACCGTAATGATTCCTAATTAGTCTTTGCACTCCCAAAGATGAAACACGCAGACGATTTTGAGAATGTGGGTCGTTTCCATCCATTGTATGTTGTAGGCGTGGCGCAATACATATGACTGCCAAATGATCTACAGGATAAAATGGACCAGACAAATGCACTTCTAGGTGCTACAATACTCGCTCCTATTCCTCTTCCATGGCACTGGCGAGCGCGTAATATACTAACTCTATTATCAATTGGCTGTTTGTGTCGAACTAGATGCATGGGGTTTTTAGCGTCTTTAATTCAGGACTTCGTTCGAAGCGACAAAAGTACAAATTGGTGCCACGATGTGACCTCCCGCTTGCCGCCTGCACACATTTAGGGCGCATATCATCCGTCCGTGGAGCCAGTATGAACATGTCGGACAAACGTCGAAAAATACTACGTAAGTCATTCAAAGTATATGGCATACTCGATTCATATCTTACCATAGATTATATTACACAGGGTCACCCGTTTGACATAGTCGAAGATTTTGGCTGCCGTGCAATCATATACAATTCCGTCTATCTTTCTTCTTTGGGACCTTCCTCTGCTATTCGTCGTGCTCACTCTCGTCTATGCTGGTGCGTACGATTGCTTGAGCGTAATACAGGACTTGTGAGCTGTGGTTTACTAGGTCTTGCTCTGCGGCACTTCTTTTTACGTAGGCTAACCTTTGCTCGGCATTTGCACGTCTCAAATCCAGCATTGACTACTTCTCGGTACCTGCGGTTGATGGCAGTGGCAATAGAAATGTATTGTGGAACCTTTGTTATATCTGTTAGCATCTGGCCCACGTTCAAGGATGGGCCAAGGCCTTGGACTAATTGGACTGATGTTCACTCCAATTTTTCTAGGGTTGGCCAGTTTCCGACTTACTTTATTCCTTCCTCTATTTTCATTGGACGTACATCTCCTGGTGGACGATCTCCATCAGTGCTCTCCTTTTCTTCATATTCTTTGTCCCCATAAAAGACATCATAAAAGAGTACTAGACCGTTGTTCACTGGCTTTCCACAACTGGATGTAAAAAGAACAGGCATAAATTCCACATCGAATAATCAAAATACATGGTGAGTTATATGAATATATGTTCCGATCTATGTACAGCTGGATCAAGTCCCCAACAATGAAAACTTCGCCAGAGATACGCTTCGATGAAGCAGAACAATACCACCCTAAACTCTAGTACTCCCTTTTGTTCTAGAATAACAATGCTTGTCTAAGCGACAAACTGGATTTTTTTCTGCGTAGACAAAATGCATTGCACCGAAGGTGCTATTTGAATACAAACTACCAGAAGAGAAACGTATGTGAAGACGGGGTGAACCCATCTCATACGTAATAGTTCGTTATACAAACTCCTGAGATTGATATCGTAATGAAAACTGAATCAAAGAAACGTGTAAATGCCGAGTTGAAAGAAACGAGAAACCGAAGTCCATTACTGATGCGAGACAAACTACAAGCGTGACTCTTCCGAACAAAGTGATGTGCCAGACCTGTGTTCCTTTGGGGGGACAACCAAACTAAAAGACTAAAGCGTCCAAATACACAAGTATGACTGGAGATAGGTCACCAACGTAACAGTGGGGGATGGTGCCCTACCATTGTTTGTAAAGATAAAGTGATCAATGGGTGGAAGTCTAATCCATTGTACAGTGAGCACTTACCAGCTATCACAACACCTCCAGTCTCTATGTTGATGGACGCATACCATCTTGGCGATATTTTTAAAGATCTCTCCCCCATGACCTTCGACCCCGAAGGCAACGCATTTTTATCGAAGGGCACCTAGTGTCCTCACCCATGGCAATCCCCGTCGAAACGGAGCAGTCTCCTGACTCAACTACCCACGGATTTCGTATCCTTGCGTGTTCGTAACTACGTCTCATTGTACTTTACGATAATCTTCAACTCAATCTTGTCGGTTTCCTCTCGTTCAGACGGCATCAAACTAACGCCTTGTAAACTTAGCTATAGCACGTCATTTCGTCGTTCTGCTCTGGGAGCAGCTTGAAAATGTTTTCCGGAGTATTGGTAATTGGACGGTCTTGTACTTTGGCAAGGTGACGACGATTATGTAGGTAGTGAAATGTGAACAGTACTTGTGCTAGATATCCAGGGTTCCCAAAGTCGCGTTTTTTCTTAGCATAAGAAGTGTATTGTGCCGAGGTGCGCAAACTAATACAAAAAACCAACACGTAACTAAAAAGTACAAGATAAATTTACAAACGGGGTGAACCCATTTCATGTGTTAGAAGATCAATACAACCCCCCCCCCCCAGTCGCATCTCGAAAGTAGAGACTAAAAAAAAGAATCGTAAATTGAAACTAATGTGGCAAAGCCATATGTTGGTTAACAAATTGTTATATAAAACGTCTTCAGCACTCCCCCACTTTCCCTAATGCTGCTTTCGTTGCGTTCCGTCCTGGTTAAATTACGCCGTGCTGTCCCGCATCAGCCGTCTTGTAGAGAGGACAACGCTAGCATGCGGAACAGTTGTGGATGCTGGCAGCTTTTTATAGTCATCACAGCGACGGCCACTGATCGGTAATCAAATTAATTACGAATGTGATCAGATGGCCATTCAAGTCCAAATTCGGTCAATGTCCAAGAACCTGAGCCACAAAGCGGCCAAACCTACCCTTTGTCCACAAGTTCATTGTTTGTCAACAATGTGGACGCAGCTGTATAAGTAACGGTCACCATCCAATCTTTTGAGTATTATCGTTTCTTAGGACACTCACTTTCCCTTTCGCCCTCACTCCGAATAAATGGATACCTTTGACGACATTGGTGCATTTCTTCAGTACGAAGATATGCATCATTCCTTGGACGAATATTTTGACAAAGCTGGTACGGTGTCACAACCACCGCATAACGAAGAACGAGATGGTGCTGGCACCATGGTCGCACTCTGCCTTATCGCATGAGGTTTGTCTTTAGAGAAACTTGAAGAGTAATACCCTGACCTCAGTTATAGCTAGCTTCGTCATTTCAGACTAATTATTGTAACCAATCACTTGTGTTCCATGTAGGAGCTTGACGTCTTGACATTCTTGTGAGTTGTGACTCATTGGCATTTTTACAGTATCTGCTAGGGGAGAAACTTAATGTGTGGATTAGTCATTAATTAAGGAGTGTATCCGTAGTGATTTGTCTGCTATGTATTTGTTGCAAACCTTCTACGTGTTCGTTCAACTGTTTAAGCCCATGTTTGTAAGCTACAGTAGTGGAGGACAAAGAGTTAATAATAAGGTCCTGTTCGGATACCAAGCACAGACCGTCGCTTCGGTTTCTGCGCTATGATTTGTAATACATGTTCAAACTCCGCTTCGACGTTTCGGCGCATTTGATGACAGCTTCTCCTCAGCTCGATACCTTGGCCTTTCATCCATAGTCAAACGATCCCAGCCAACAGCCTCCTAGTGCCACCCAACCATCAAAACCTGAAAGGAAAAGTCTGTATGGACAGAGCACGATGAGACAGGCCTTATCAAGTATTTGCTTGACTGTCAAGCTGAAGCTGGTGATGGGGCTAATTTCAAGACCAGGATGTTCTTGCAGAGATAAGTAGCCTAGGGTGAGCAACAAACTAGACAATTTTGTGTGATGGCACCTTTGTGATTACAGGATGCACCTTGCTCATCAGCAGGCAGTGAGCTAGGAAAGTGGGTACCATCAATTGCACCCAACAAATCTTGGAAGGATGGATTGTGGAATATTTCAGGTGGAACAAGACCATTGGCAGTTGGTAGAATCACATTGTCTGCATAGAATGGGGCTGAGGAGAAGATTACAAGCATTTTCTGAAAAGTAACAATAATAATTAAAATATATGAAGAACCTGGTTATGGTATCATTTGAATGTTGAAATCATGCCAGACCAACAACCCTGTTACACATGAATAGAGGAAGATTGCAAGTTGTTCCTCCAGGGTTATGTAATCCAGTGAGAATTGAAGTGTTGCAGGGTTCCTTGCTGTAAATGGATTCTGTATATATAAAGATGGCTGAAAACATGATCCTAATGAAGACCAATGCATCCTGTAGCAGTACAAGCCTGCATCACCTCCAGATGGCTTGATCAGTAGGTGGGGGTGGCATTGTGTGTGTGCAAGCTCAATCACAATCATGCACCGAAACATCGAAGCCAAGTTTGAAAATGTATTACAAATCACAGCACAGAAACCAAAGCAACAGTCTGTGCTTGGTATCCCACACTCAACATCTTGCTACAAAGACTAATGCAAGATATCACTTCACTCTGCACTCAAGAGGAAGGTAGCATTGTCTTTGGTTACACTGTTTTGTGCAGACATCATGCATTATGAAACCCTTTTTTTTTTTTTATTATCCAAGGGGCGGATTCTGTTTCTACATTTTCAAACTTGGCAATTTCATTCTGTGAAATAATTTGTCATAAGGACATACTGAGTTCTTGTTATGCATATTCTGATATTCATGCAGTACCTCACTGACATCTATACCTGATACATTCCGCATATGTTTTTTGAGACTTAGACCACATGTATTTCGTCAGTAAACTATTTAAGAGAATGAATGGAACGTTTGCGAACATAGCGATTTAAATCTGAATTACAGGGTGGAATAACAACAAGCTGAGTTTGAAATAGCTAGCCTCCAAGAAAAGCTGATCAAGTGCAAGAATGAATCAATGAAGAACACAAAGAAAAGGCCCATCGTTCCTTTTAACATGAAACTGATAGCAATGAGAAGGTTGGATAATCATATATAGACAGCAGTGGACACGGTACCACCGAGGGTCAGGCATTGACACATTGCCTTTGGAGACAGAGCGCATAATATCTAGGCTCGCATTGTTCGAGGCACTTATATAAAACGCTCGATAGTCACTAGTCACTAGCCCCAAAACCTTGGGGAAACACTTCCCTGACCTAGGGGTGCTCTCTCGCACCCCCAAACTTCGTTTTATCAATGCTGCTCAGAACAAACCTGGACTGCTCTCCCGCCT
>JNHY02000261.1:0-18243 GCA_001691755.2 Amanita polypyramis BW_CC | reverse complement strand
AGGGGAGGTGGTGTCAATTCAGATGGTGAATTGACCCATCTTATCTCACTGGCATCCTTCAAAGTCCCATCAGGGTTAACAGCATCACCACTCCATTCGGAGATGTTTGGGTGAAGTGTGTTGACTGTAAGTTCTACAAGTGATTCTCCCATGTGAGTATTTTGAAATTCTCACCACTTATCATACTCACAAGGTTGTTTTTTCACTGCAGGCTTCACAGGGCTGATAATGGCATTGGCATTGGCAAAGTTGGCTCCCAGATCTGCATATGGTTGAGTGGGGGGGTGGGGTTTATTTAATTTCTCTTGATTAATGCCCTTTTGTTTTTTATTTGACAGGCTATTCTCAGTGTAATAGTCTAAACCCTGGGCATGCATTGTTGGTCAAGAGACATGTGTCTCTGTGATGATGAGTGAGGCATCAACTCTATCATGCTCATGTCTCATCATCATGATGGATGGTTGAAGATTGTTCTCCCCCATTTTCTCCCTTGAACATCATGTTTGTTTGGCCCCGAAGTTCTTCTACCATTGATTCATGACTCTGCAATGATCAGTGAGGTATCAACTCTGTTGCACTCACACCTCACCATTGTACTCCAGCAAATAGAAGTTTGCCCTCCTCAAAAATTCTGTACCCTCAAGCATATGTGTTTGTTTGTACCTGAAGTCCTGCCATCATCTGACTGACAGCTAATATAACCATTCCTGGTAGTGGGGCTTCTTTATCTGGGCATTAAACAGTATCATGATGAGGGTTTAGACTTGGAGTCTGAATGTTACAAGGCTCGTAGTCATTAATGTATACTACATTGCTATAAATTTTGCCCGATGCCCTTTCCTAATGATGTGAAGGTTCAGGTTCGGACCTGTGGTTCAGGTTCACCCAAGGCTCCGAACCCRGACCCCCATTGAGGTTCAGTTCCCCCATATTGCTGAACCTGGACCTGCACATCAGGTCCGGTTCGGGTGCAACCCAGGTCCATAAGGTCCGGACCTCGAACCACGGCCAGTATAGTTCTGAGTACCAAGCGTTCCATGACTAGTATTAGGGCCTCTCTGACTATCACTCCTTTTATAAGCACTCTTCGTAGTCCATATGTCATATGAAGAGACGAGTGTTCCTCACAGTCCATCTGATAATCCAGTACATCCCATCAATAACGGAAGTACAGGAATAGGTGCGAAATGATAAGTACTTGGAACATAAAGTGAGACAGGAACGGAAGGAAGAAAAATATGGGGATGCATCGAGAGAACCCCAGCTATCCTCTTTAAAAGCCATAGAGGTATCTATCTCTTGCGCTAATAACATCCAATAGCGAGTCCTCATTCGTTCTTTAGAACTGCAAAAAGGAACATCCTTGGCAACTGCACCGGGACGCAACTGTACCGCGAAGGAAGCACTTACCTTCCTTCATCAGCGCTCTCTAGTAAAGCATTCTTGTTAAGATTGAAATTAATGGCAGCCTTGCATGGCCTGCTATTAGACAACTAGAGACGTCAAATTGGACACATTGTGCCCACTCAAGGACTAGTAACAGTGCTCTATATGGAGTTCAATAATCTAATAAAGTTAGATTTTTCCAATGAGGAGGTTCGAGATCATTTCTCGGCCTGTTATACGAACAGTATTGTAAAGTGTGGGTATATCTAGGGTAGATGTCAGGGAATCCATAAAACCGAACGGGAGCATAAGTGGTATCCATCCTATAAGACATCTCGTAAGGCCCAGGAAGATCGGCAAAAACATACAACAAAAATTCTTACCTCTTGCATATTCGAGCGCAAAGCAACCTTCGTGCATTTTATACTGTTTTGCAGTGCCCCGTGGAAGATGGTGCACACTACCTGGAGGATATCGCTCCATCTCTAATGAGCCAGGCTTAAATGCCCACTGTTCGCCGACTAAAATATTGAAGTAATCATCAGCAGTATGTAGCCCCGTATGTCCCTCCGTTCCCAGCGGTGTGCCAAAAACAATCAGATATTCTGTGACGCTAGCGTGGATGATGTACATTGCGCCCATTGCTCCACCAGCGTTGTTGAATACCCATTCTTGTTGGTTCGGGTTGACGCGGATAATGGAGGAAGGGTAGGTGGCGGTTAGGTTGGTTACAATGTGATTGATCATGGAGCTGGTGTCGGTTGGGTGAGGAGCAGAGGCGATGGCGGCTTGTGCTAGTTCATGAAGTGATTGAGGGTCGAAGACATACCATCTGTCCTGAAAGTATAACCATGTTAGTCACCCTACGGCCTAGGGTTAAACATGAAAGTACCTTGAGAGTATCCAGCCACTGACATGCGGCTACAAATATAGAGAGAAACAGCACCCGTCTAGCCCACTTCATAGGCGAAAAGGCACTGTCATTGCTGCTTTTTATTTTTGTGGATGACCCGGATGTGCTCATCGTGAGTCGTTGTCGTAAGAGCTCGTTGCAAAATGTAAACGTTATGGTCTTAAAAGAAAAACGCGACCAAATTGTTCGACGCGTTCAGGTAGGATCATGGTCGTACGAGTTTCGTGAAAATCATGTGACGCGGTTTATTTTTGGCTCACATAATTGATTGTACGACTAGGATATAACTGTTCTATGGAATGTTTAAGCTTAAGACTGGGCTCGCCGGTTCCAAATTCGATTAATTATTCTCGCTTTCTGACGAAGATTTTCTTCGTCGTTGAACGCAATTTCTTCTGCTGCCATTTCGGACAACTGCCGGATACGCTTCTTCAGTTGGGATGTCTAGCCGCTCGAAATCAGCTTATGTTCATATTTGTCTTCGTGAGTATGACGTACCTCAAGAAGTTGGTCACTTAGTGAATTTTTCCATGCGTAGATGTCGTCCAAGATTATTCGTAGCTTACGCAAATCCTTGGGGGACTGGTTTAAGCAGCTTTCTTCCACACTCGTAGAATACGTACCCGTCGACGCAAGTACACCTTGCCTTTGATAAGCACCTCCAGCGAGGCAACCCATCTTCCGACAGTCCTCTCATCAGCTGTCAACGTGTTACGGTTCCCGCTGGTGGGGTCATCTTGCAATCTTGTATACGTTCTCCTGCTTTCCTCCCCTGATCCAGATGATAATTTTCGCTTCAGCACCCCGGCACTCTCCGACTCGATCATAACACCATCCTCTTTAATACCATCTTCGCCGATCCTCATGTCACTCGCCCACGCCTTGCTTATGGTATCAGACATCTCAACTGCTTCTATCATTGCGGTATCCTGATCTATTGTCTCTTGTTCGTGGTCTCCTTCTGTAGGCACGTCAGAGACTTGTTCGGCTCCCGATTCTTCGAGTTCCGAACTGGTGTATACATATCTTGAAGTAACCTGCTACCAGAGTGAGTCATTAGTGTATTGGTTTGGAGCCTCAAGGCACTGACTTTTGGAAATTTCTGGCGTATACGGGATAAACTTCCTGGGCCATAAGCACTTTCCAGGCCCTTGATGAATCTCTCTACTGGCTCGTTGGTAGGATAGACAATTGAAGCTGCTTTTCGATGGCTTTTGTATTTCGTGAATTCTCTGACCTGCCATTGCAATTTAAGAATCTCGTGATTTGCGAGAATATTGCCATTCGCTTGATTGAGTTCTTCGCCAGAGATATAACCACAAGAACCGACGTCTGCTTGCAAAAGTTCTTCGAGTTGCTCGTCTGTTCTGGCGATGATGACTTCTTGCGCTTTTGGTTTTCGTATTCGGGCGCGGTTCCGCTGCTTTGGGGGCCCAAAAAGTAATTCATCCGATACATCTTTTGTTGACGTTGAGTATGAGCACTCAGCTTGCTCTTTGAAAAAAAGTATATCTTACCTCGCTTCGTTGGAGGGCCATACTTTATGGATGCTCGTGGAACGGAAAACGGTGGCTTCTTGTCTAAGACGACGGCATTAAGCACAAGTGTTCTTCGCTTTTTTTTTGGCTGGTGATCCATGGAATTCGCAACAGCATGCGACGAGACGGACATCGGTGTGCTGGACTTCAAATTCTCATGGTTCTGTAGGTTTGCATTCCTGAAAGTTTTGTTCACCAAAGTCGAGGGGAAGTAAAGAAGAGAAATACGTACAATTCATCACGCGAAGTTGGTTCTTGCAATCTGGGTAAAGATGCATCCTTGCGTAACTTTTGTTTCGTTGCATTATATTCATGAGACGTATTTGTGTATAGAGGCTCAATTCTGAATGCTTTGTTAAGAGATGGTTTTTTCCAAAGCGCGAAGACTCACTTATTTGAAAAGGTTCCCCCTGGGAGAATAGCAGGCGTCGTTCTATTTTTATCCAATGGGGGTCTAAAATAGAAGCTCGTACCCTGCGACACTGCAACACTCTGCGACTGAAATGCCGCATTAAGTGCTAGTCTTGCGGCCTCTGCTGTTGTCGTATTTCGCACCAACGGAGCTACCCTAGACTCTGTGGGGCCATTCTATGTTAAGGCGTAGACAGGTAAACGGCGGCCTATATATGCGCGCGAACACGCGTGACTCACAGAGGATGTCTCTCTACTTGCTATACCGGAAACGGAAGTTTTCAGCTGAGGGTCGTTTGCGGGTCCGTTTGTAGATTGTATTACATTGTTGCCATTTTGCGGTGCTTTCGCTGGCTCGCTTAGCGATACGTTGTTCCCTTTCGGAGTTAGGGAAATATTTGACAGCTTGTGCGGATTGTTTACCAGTTGTGCGGTGTCGACTTTTGGCACGTTTAAGGCCTCGCCGGCGGGTAGTGAGTTATTAAAATCTCGGTTGGTTAATGTGTCTGACAGCAGTTTTCGCAAATTGGTGGATAAAATTTCCATGCCATTGGAAAACGCACTCTCGTGCTTTATGTTGACATCCACTGGTGCTCCGGGTTTAGAAGTATGGAAGTCCGAACTAGCTGGCTGGACTAGCACAGCCACTGGTGATGTCTGTACTTCATTGATATTGAATGTCAAATCCATATGTGAATCTACATCTTGTCTTGGAGATCTTTGTGGAGATGACCAATTTGAGGTTTCAGGGCTGAAATGCACTGCTTGTTCATCAGAATGACAATGTATATTATGTACAAAATTATATATCACACCTTTTTTGTCTGTTCTCCATTGTGACATTGTTTGCACACCTACACCATCCAGTAATGACATGTTGTAGAATGGTTAGAGGACTGGATGCAGTGTTAGAACTAAAATAGTGAAGCAGTTGTCCAATTATGCATACAACAAGTGCCTGGTATAATTGGAACATTAGTTGGATGAGATGGCAATGATGAGACCAAGATTTACAACTAGATGATCAAACAAGAGGTAAAAGGCACTATCTGGTATAAAACAAGTTGAGACCAGGGGATCTGATAGTTGCAATGATTAGTCAGTAATATGTTCAAAAGAAGAATGTGTTGCAATCAGTAGTTGCCATAATAAGCTTACCTTGCAAAATTGTACCCCAGAGAGGGACTGGGCTCAGGATGGTGGTGAGGGAAGGGAAGAAGGAATGCTTTGTTGGCTGTGGGAACTTCTGGTCTGCCATCAAATATGACTCATGAGTAAACATGTCCAAATACAAAGGTCATGGGGTCAACTGGAATGCCATTCAAAGTTTAGACTTAAACTCATATGAAACACTGAGTTCTTGAGGCTGTCCTGTTTTTACATTCCAGAGTAGTTCAGGCTGTTACCTGTCATGGTCATTGGTAAAACAGCCCTCATGTGGAATTGAAACACTCTAGATAGAAGCTTGAAGCTTGAAGGGTAACTTGTAGAATTGTAGGTAGCAGTCCACATCTCCAAGCATGTATTGGTATTGAAAATGAAGCTTGGGCTGTGATGCTTCAAGTGTTATGGTAGGCACCTTCCAAAATTAGTAGTAATCCGCCCAAGTGCATCAAGCATGAACGAGTCACTGATAAGTAAGTTTCTGATACCTGTGTTCATGAAATTCCGTTAACGACTCTTAGACCCATTTAGCATCACCCACCCGACTGCCGTTCAAACTTCCCTCTTTGCACTCGCCATTTTCGCTCGGTTTGACCCTTCCGGACGGTTCATAGCCGCAGCAAAACTCGATGGATCGACGGACATATGGGACTTGGAAACTAGATCACCTGCTCGGTGTTTGAATGGACATGTCAAGTCTGTGACGAGCGTTGAGTACGTGAGACCTTGCCCGTGATAGCTCGTTGACGAAGTGTTGACGACGCAATGGACTTTTTGCAGCTGGTCGAGGAATTCGCGGTTCGTCTTGACGTCGTCGAAGGATTGGAATGTGATTGTTTGGGATCTGGCCTCGGAATGCGATCCACCTCAGCGGTATGCGACTGTGCGGTTTGATGCACCTGTTGTCTCGGCTTCGTTTCATCCCAGGAATAGGCACGTTTCGTTTATTCCTTATGCGTTGGTTCTTCTAAGATCAATTTTGATACCCTCTTAGCAATATCATATTGACGTTGTTGAGCACTGGAGAGGTCTATGTTACGGATCTGCGGAAAGAGATTCGGTCCCGTGTGGAGTTGTGTGAGACGCAGGCACAAGAAGACAGTGATGAAGAGGGGCATTCGAGTCGGTCATCACGGTCTGTATTTCCTGCGTTTTGTATGTAACATTGAGGGTGCTAACAATATATTACTATAGATCTGCAATGACAGTTGCTCGATTCGATCCCTCAGGTAAATACGTATTCATCGGAACGACAGCTGGGGCCATACTCGTGTTCAACACACGAACAAAAACAGTGAGCCTCTCCTCTATATTTCTTTCACGCCCAACTCCTTTCTCATCCAAAACCCCTAGATGATCGCACGACACAAAATAGCTGGTGCAGGTATCATCAAAGGACTCGATTTTGCCAAGTCAGGACGGTGAACATGTGTGTTCTTTGGTATACGCCATACAAAGTATTGACTCTGTCCATTTATGGCCTCCAGTCGCCTCGTCACCAATTCGTCAGACCGCACATTGCGCCAGTTTAATCTCCCAACCTATCCTCCGGCGGGTCGGGGACGGGATGTTTTGGAGCTGGAATTGGAGCCGACGCAAAGGTTTAATGATCCAATTAACAGGACGGCGTGGCATGCCATGTCATATAGTCCCGACGGGGAGTGGCTTGCTGGAGGTTTGTCTTCTCCAAGATTTTTGAACTCCCGTTTGGCACGAGGGCTTAACCAATAGCTGTAATCAGGCGCGGCTGATCCAGCTGCTCACAAGATTTACATTTGGGATATCTCGAACGAGGGTCAATTTGCAAGTGCATTAGACGGTGGGAGAGAGCCTCTGATACACTTACATGTGAATCATTCAGCTAGATATTTGCCTAGTTGGGACGACTGACGTACAATTTGACAGTGGCACCCAAAAAAATCGTCCATCGCATCGACTACGAATCAAGGGAATATACTTATCTGGCATTGTCCTCACCCTGAACGGTGGGGTGCGTTCGCGGGTGGCTTTGAAGAGGTGGATGAAAACATTGTTTACGAGGAGAGGGAGGACGAGTTTGATATTGTGAGTTTACCTCTTGGGTTTATTTCTGGACTTTTAATGTTAAAGTGGGCATATAGGAAGACGAAGAGGTGATTGCAGAGAGAAAGAGGAGGGAAGAAGACAACCCAGTGGATATCAACGGAGTGGACGACACTGCCAGTCCTGACCAGAATGGGATCACAGACGAGGACGTCGCTTGGGCCGATGAAGAACCAGACGAGGATACATGCAATTGGAAGCTGAAAATTATAATGAAAGATGAATATGATATGTGAGATAAACTATTTGGACGGATGAGATAGTATAGAATATCTAGATAGTCGCTGTAACTGCCTTTGTCCGTGCTTCTTTCATTTTTTCGTACAGAGCATTGCACTTTGCTAGTAGATACTCTGCTTCCATTTCGAATCTCTTCCACTCCTCGACTGGCGTCAATCCAACGTGTTCTGTTCCCCACCGATCCGTCTCAGCTCCAAAGCGGACAGGTGGGCGCTCCATCTCGTGGCGTATAGCCCCATTCGTATATTTACTGGAAGAATATCCGGTCGAGATGTGGGTATCAGTTAAGGATGCAAAGAAGACGAGTGGTGCAAGGGCGAGGTGTACCGCTGATATGGCGGCTTTGAAAGGATCAATGGTGTGATGAGGGGAACCCCAAAACCGAACCTGGATTACCAGTTATTTTATGATATAAAAGAGCATATATGTTCGTACGCACGATATAGAACATGAGCAATTTAAGCATATTCAGCACTGGGCCTACCAAAGCGTTACTTATACTCGTCGAACATATTCCAGGGTGTGCGATAAAGTGTCGGGCCCGTTTACGTGCGGAATCTTGCAAAGACAGCCTATCCAGGAACGATCCTACCAGGTCAGTTTCGTATTTTGTGGTTTCGTAGGAATGGGATGTTGCTTTGCATTGCCAATCATCCGGATTATAGTAGACTGGTGAAGCTTCCAGCGAGGACATCCAAATTACTCTAGACGTTATAGGCGATTTGGACAGCAGCGATTCAATTGCTCGGAACTGTTGTTGGATGTGTTATTAAGGGTTTGAAAGTGCGGAGGAAGGAATCGAGTGCGTACGAGAACAAAGTGACCAAAAAAGTTACACTGCCAGACCCATCCAAGTCCATCCACGCTTTCTTCGCCTTTATGTTGCAGGTAAAACGTAGGTCGTGTAACAGCATTCATGGGATGTAGAATAACTTGTTTAATCGCCGAAAACCAGTATATCCTATCGAAACTTGCTAGACCCGCATTGCAAATAAGGTGCGACACGTAAGGGTATCTAAATGAACGCGGTTGGGTCAGGAATGGAAAAAGACACGACCCAGCCCCACCGAATTATGAGGGAACGAGGAAACACACCTAGATACTACCTCCCCTGCAAAGTGGAAAACAGTGCGCAAGTCCGCAAGGTCCAGCTGCATCACGACAATATCCACATTTTTCCGGAACCTTTCGGCATGGCCGCTGTCATTCGGCCGCGTTTTTAAGAAAGCGACGCGTGCATCGAGGTGTTTGAGCAATTCCAGTCTGGCGAGCTCCGCGCGTTTGATGCTTCTACAAGCCATAATCAGGGTGATTCCGTCGCATGAGGCGTAGGGCGATGATGTGTCTGTGCCGTCGGATGATAGAGCGAACTGTTGAGGCCCCGCGTCGCTGGGCTCCTTGGAACATAGCTGGGACAAGAGCCGTTGGCATATCCCGAGGCCTACACCGCTATGTATAGATTAGTTAGTTTTTTTTTTCTTTTTTTTCGGGAATAAAACGGAGAGATGTGGTGCGTACCCATTAGCACCGGTGACGACGACGATGGGTCGAGGATTGGACATGATGTGCAGCAAGCAAGCGGGCGTCTACTTACTTACATTCGTGTTCGGCAGAAGGAACGTGAGAAGCACCCCTTCGCACTATACGTAATTTAGTAGTGACGGCAGCCCTCACTGAGCTGCTCTGGTCATGAAGGGTTTGTATCTCTTGGTTGGTTTGTTCACGGCAGCTCCTGCAGCGCTGGCGTCGGTTTACGACTTCGATGAAACTCTGTGCACACCTTTCGAAGACGGGTATGTCTCAGAGGAAGTACTGCAACCACTGCACTTGAACTTGAATTTGTCCTCGGTTACGGAAAACTACGAGCTATTATATCATCCAAGCTTTCCTAAACACAACATACGCGTAAAGAAGTCTAACTTTTGCGATCCTACTGTTAAGTAAGCTCTTATTGACTGATTATGAAAGTGGGAACGGATTTGAGCAAGTTCTTAGCGCGTATACTGGTTACCTCGACGTGGACGAGGGGGCTAAACACTTGTTCTTTTATTTCTTTGAGAGCAGAAGAAATCCTGATAAGGGTGTGCATGCATATATTATGTGCCATTTATGTGTTTTACTGATGGGCAAAACTATAGACGATGTTATGATGTGGATTAACGGAGGTATGTATATGGTTCTGGTTTAGGATTGGGCCTAAAATCAATTCAGGTCCTGGTTGTTCCTCGTCCGTGGGACTTTTAATGGAGTTGGGTATATACTCGGCCGTTCCTTTTACGTTCGTTTGGAGACTGACGTTGCA
Organism: Amanita polypyramis BW_CC; assembly: GCA_001691755.2. Taxonomy (NCBI): domain Eukaryota; kingdom Fungi; phylum Basidiomycota; class Agaricomycetes; order Agaricales; family Amanitaceae; genus Amanita; species Amanita polypyramis. Next base: position 8,207 of record JNHY02000261.1, on the reverse strand, counting down.
TTATGCACAGGTCCTTGTAAGGTTGACAAGACAGGCACTTCACCCAATGGAACTGTTTGGAATCCATATTCTTGGAATGAAGAACTGAACATCTTCTTCCTCGACCAACCGTAGGTCTTTCCAAGCATCTTTTCCTTGGAAATGCTAAAGTGGAATTGTGCGTCAGCGTTGGCGTTGGTTTCTCTTATGCCGATTTTGGCGAAGCAGTGGAAACAACCGAACAGGCAGCCAAGAACGTTCATGCTTTCGTGTCTATATTTTTCGAAACCTTCAAGCAATTCGCAGGGAGGCCTTTCCACCTAGCTGGTGAATCCTACGGGGTGCGAACAAGTCGTTTACCTCTATAATACGCCTTTGACCGGATTCATAGGGCCATTATTTACCCATTTTTGCAAGTGAGATATATGATCAGAACACGGTTGCGTTGAAAAAAGGGCGGAATGCTATCAACCTCCAGAGTGTCTTGATTGGGAATGGCATAACTGATATCTCTACGTATGTATTCATTAGAGTCGCTAACACCAAAACACTGATATCCCCCAGACTGTTTCCTGGTCGATATGAAATCGAGTGTGGACGAGCTTCGTTCGATAAACCGATGCAGACTATTTCAGACTGTGTCCGTATGAAGACTGCGGTACGTTGGGCTGTTCTAGTGCCGACCCATCTATTAATATGATTGGATTAGTTGCCCCGATGCGAGAAATTGATGCAAGCCAACTGCATTGAGGCGTTTGATCACATTAACTGCGGTGCAGCAGTAAACTTTTGTGACCAACAGCTTTCAAGTGCCATGTGGGCCAGCGGTCAGTACGGGAAATTCTGAATTGTGCCGGCGGTCTGACGTAGTGCTGTACCTGCAGGAAGGAATGTGTATGACATCTCAAAGGTACATAATCCCCACTAATGCCATGTGCATGCGCATCTCATGCACAGCTTACATCAGATGTGCGAAGGAACCCTATGCTATACGGGGATGAACGACATCAAGAAGTTCCTTGATCTCCCCGAAACGCGGGAACTTCTCGGAGTCGAGATACCGTCCAATTTCTCTGCATGCTCGCCTACCGTCGGCCGCAATTTTGCAGCGCACATGGATAAATGGGGCTCTCCGACCCAACATTAGATAGGGGCGTGCGTTTCCTGATCTACGCAGGTACATACGACTGGCAGTGTAATTGGGTTGCGAACAAGTTATGGGTCGACAAGTTGAAGTGGAGTGGGTACGAACAGTACCATCGTGCGGAGTGGACTGAGTGGCGAGTCGGCGATGCCAACAGTGCCGGGCCGGCTGGGGAAGTAAAGCAAACGCCGCTGTTGACGTTTGTCACTGTCATGGGCGCTGGACACATGATACGTATTCCATTTTTGCGCGTTTACAGGGGTGGCTAATAACTTCTTTTTTTTTTTTTTTTTTTTTTTTTTTTTGGTATGGTAGCTTTACGTTCGAGCCGGCTCGATGTATTCGTGTAAGCGAATCAGCGACCTCCATCAGTCCGTCGTTTATTCTATTCCCTCTCTCAGCATAATGAAAGGTACGAAGAAGGTCTATAATCCCTAAATCCACTGGCAACGGATCGAGTCCGAGGAATACGGGGCTCCTGTTCCAATTATGCTTTCCAGGGTATATAGTAAGAAAAGTTTGGGCATGGACACCAGTACGGATAGTGCTATATATATGCTTTCTTCTTTCGCCAGAGTTGCGTTCATTGCCACCACGTATAGATCTTTTCATAAGACCATAAATAGGCGATGGCCAAGTTATGCGAGTACGTATGTACGTACATACGTACCTTGCACTGGATGGAGCACATGTGTGCACATGGTACACAAAGCCAAGTGAAAGTGTAAAAAAATTGTCGGCCTGTGGGAATTTACGGACAAATAAGTTATGCTACTAACGAGGGTGGTGCATTGCCGTGCGAGGTGACTTCTTCTCCACAGCTGAGGTCGGCGGACTAGTAGACTTTGTAAGAGTCGCATAACTATAATTTCACACCGGAGAATTTGTCCACGATCCAGGTTACGCGCCCACTCCGGTGTTTTTTTAGTGTGAGTGCTTACTACTGTAGTGCCATCATCATCATCATCATCATCATCATCGCCATCATCATCACCGCCATCCAAGGGTTACCATAAGTTGGCGGACCGAGAGGGGATCAGCAGTATTTGACATCGGTGAATAGAATATCCCATATGTGAGATAACCATGGCTCGCAAGCCAAGTGCCGGCGTTGGGGTGGGTCAGGAGCTGAGATAAGTATGTAAGTTTGAGTTTGAGTATGGTATATGTGACGTTATTATGACTGTGTTCTAATAGTTATCTAGCCATTTGGGCGATGCTGGTTATGTAGACATAAAGTGACTCCCCTGCCCCCCCCATTCTTACCCGGTGTTCGATTGCCGTCTTTTTCATTTGTTGTTAGTAATGCCACCGTTACTGCAGTAGTAGTGATGATGATGATGGATGTACTTACTTAAGTCGCCGACTCTGACGGTGCCAATCCGAGTCGCGATCGATTACATAAATTTGGCTCACATCCTCGTGCCACCCTGTCGAGTAGGGGTGGCTTGCGCATCTATTGTTGTGAAACCAGAGAAGGACCCCAAAAGTCATACATATTATTTCGAGCCAGAATGAGCCGGTTACTTTTTGGGTTTGATCCATTGTTCTATGGTGGGTTGGTTTGTCCGTTCGTGAGTAACTAAGCCAGTTGCGCATCGCGTATGGATTTTGCAGGTGTCTAAACGAGACAGACAGACTCAATAATATACGTAGCCGACAATGGAGAGCCTAACAAGAATAACGAGAAAGGGCGGGCTACACTGGTACCTCGCACTCGACAGAGAGCTGGATGTATGCGACTAATGTTCCATGTCGGCATCTTCCTCTTCCAGTTCGGGGTCTAAGCCGGCCTTCGCGAGTGCCTCGGGAGAGGTGTAGTCGACGCGTGCCCCACGTGTGCGCCTAGGCTTGATAACGCTGGGATCAATCTCTTCAAAATTATCCTGTATGGGGGGGAATGGTAAACAGCCGCTAAGAGGAGCCATGAAAGATATTCCAGTTACCTCCTCCATATCCTCTTCCTCCATATCATCGTCATCGTCATCGTCATCGTCGCCGTCATCTTCGTCATCATCATCTTCGTCCCTGTCCATAGAGGTGTCTTGTACCTCCTTGGCTTTACCCTTTTGCGGTACGGGTTGTTCTTCAAGGTGGTCCGGAGAACTGTGGTTACGGAAAGTGGGCGAGCCAAGGCGCAGTCCATAAGAGAAAGAAACGTACCCTGAAGCTTTTTTGTCAGATGGGTTGGTGGACATGGTAAGTAAGGATGGCGGTTTATTTGGAGTTGTTGATCCCAGGTACGGTCTGGCTCAGGTCGGACGGTTCCGATGAAATTCCGTGCCGGCCCAGATGGGGTATTGATGCTATCAACGGTGGGAAACACAAGGCGTTCTGCTTTACCCAGTCACTCCAGCCTCCGTTATAGTTATATGGTCCACTCTGGCCCCCTTGACCTTTTCTTCATGGATCGGTCTCAAAAAGGGCGCTCAGACGGCCTCTCCGAGTCCAGCTCCAGCCATGTTCGTTCCTCCATCCTCTCCTCCGTCAAGTTTCCTTCTCTTTGGAAGCTCGACACTTCAGAGGGAGCTCCCCATCATGGAAAGTCTCCCCTTCTCGTCCTCAGGCTTACCTCTCCCTCTTTTCTTCACGCTACCGTGGAAGACGAGGCAAGACAGTGCTTGTACACAATACGGACGACCGACAATATAACCACCGCCATGAGGTCCGATCCCTGGGAGGGTACGACAAAAACTGCGGATATTCGATGGCCAGCGTATTTGAAGGAACCAAAGGGTAAAGGGAAGAAGTCGGATGGAGTGCAGGTTCAGATGAGAGGCAATCGATGGGTAGAATGCGAAGCATTCCTCAAGACCGGTTCTGGCTCGAGGTACGGGCCAAGTGACATTATTATTGAAAAACAAATTCTCAACAGTACGTTCCAAGTGCACCGCGCAAGTTCTCCATCCCAAGCTTCCCACAAAACTTGAAGTGGAGGCTGGTTGGTTGTTCATATTGGGTACGTTATGTTACGTTCCACCTTCACAGGTAATTCTCACCACGTAATTATTTAGTGCACCACACCGTCGATAAAGGGCCCCGTGGCTATCCTTGATCCTCCGATAGCCTCTGTCCCTGCACAGCTTCAAATCTTCGAAACACTGCACGATAAGTACGACACTCGACCCATGTTGGACCACCAGGGCGTGTCCATCCTTCTGCTCGATTACATCCTCCTTACGTCCATCCTACTCGTGACGGACCCCGAGGAGTGGACATTCCCGAGGGGACAGGATGATGTCAGCAACCTGACCTCATCTCCGGCAGCCTCAAACTCGATCGACTTGCCTGGAGGGTCGAGTGCGAGTGCGAGTGCGATTGCAGCATCTCAGTGGCGGAAAGTCATGTACGGTGAACCCATATTCCCAAAGCGCCATGTCCCATCCGCTATAACCTCTGATCCCTCCTCTCCGATCTCTGATATCGTGCCGCCAACACCCACCTCATCTGAGGGGATTGTGGAAGTGATACATGGGATGTCTTCAAAACTTTCCTTGTCCGCCCTTGATCTCGATTCGGCGTCCGAGTCTGATCGGTTTGGTGAAGGAATAATCTCGTCGCCGGATTCGAGCAGACCTTCGAGTCCAGCGATGGAATCTGTATTCTTCACGGCTACAAATTCTACCGCCCCGTCACATACTTACCTAGACCCTTTATTCTACAACGATGATACACCGCGAGCAGCACGTCTAGAACAGTCTCATACAACACTTCCGAACTCCACTCAGCAGAATCACCGCGAGGCGCCTTCACAAGTCCCACCCGTAGTACAAATCATCTCGCGCCCACATTCCACGCCACCTCAATCACAACAAGGTGACGAACCGCTAGTCCAGCCACCACCTCCCCTCCCAGGACCATCCACTAGATCCTCTAGTAGGAGACCATCACTGCCTCCAACACCAATCCGGAGCAAACCTCGACCGCTCCCCCGACCTCCCGATGCTAGCGGTGCCTCGCACGGCGTCCGGCACGTACGCAGTCAACAAGGTCTACGGACCGGCCAGACGGGACAAGAAAAGTATCGTGGCACGTATGGCAAACGAGCGCTCCCTTCGCCGCCGCCGCTACCTTCACCACCACCAAGTGCTCATCGTAGACTGGAAGCTGTGGTTGATGTTGGGCCTGTTGTCCAGCCGCAGACGTACTCTCCGCCGCAATGGACACCCCCCCATTCGACTGTCACCCCACCGCATTTTGACCTACCTGTTTTGTCTCCGTCACTGTATTCTGGACATCATGCGCCTGGTCATGTTACTCGATACCACCATCGCCACCAGAAGACACCGGACGAGAACGATCTGGCAGGCTGGATAGGTGCTCGCCGGCTTCCAGACGATGATGCAATATCGACAACGTACGACGTTCCACCACCTGCGTACAGTTCTATTAACTTCCACGACTGAATGGTCGAGGCTACACACTCTCCCCCATGGACTGATTTCCAGTTTGTTTATAAAGATTTTTTTTTTTCTTTCTGATATCATATGTTATGCACCGTTTACTTTTTTTTTCCTATTCTCTGTTATTTCTTGCAGCATCAACCGTAACTCACACAACATACCGCAACATTCAATTTGTGTTTTCTTTTCTTTACCGTCTTATCGTCATTTTGTTTGTTAAATGATAATGTATCCTAGATGCCTCCCTGGTTCAAATCAATGTTGTAATTTCCGAATCTATCATGTAGAATGGATATGATGGCTACCAGATTTCGTCGGCAGACCCAAACATGTCGGATCTTTTACCTAATTATAAGATCAAATCAACCTGTCACTCTGACACTTTGACGTTTGCCTAAAACTTATTACGCGGGGCGCGTGAGATCCCCGAGCTCGCTAAAGAGAACAAACACGTCTGTAGGGGAAATGGGCGCTGGTGGTTTAACGTCATTGTGTTTTTCCTCGCCCAAAAGGTTAAATAAAAATAATAATAAAAAAAGTCCGCGACTTATCACTGCGTGACTGTGTGAGAATTGTAATTGTAACACTGCATGCCCGAAAGAGTTCCATCCATAACGAATCAGGTCAGGTGAAAAAAGGCCCGCCTATCTGCTAACCGCGAAAGTGCACGCATGCATGCAGGCCCCGAGCCGGACTACGGAAGCCCGGAGCCGATTACTAGCTTGGGATGTGGTAAGTATCTTATGCTAATGACCGATTGGGCTCTCTAGACTACATGCAGCTGCATGCCTTGACAAGCTTTGTTTGGACACCGTCTTTTTCTCCTCTCCGTAATAAATACTACTAGCTTACAGCTGATGGTGTGTTTCGAGTGAGGAACTCATGCTTAATCGACCAGGCTCAATAATAATAATAATGATTTGACGAGACACAAATATTAGATAGGGGGGGCCTCGACACTCGAGGGCAGACCACCACAACGCCGTCGTTTCAAGCTTATTGCCACTCAACATCATGACCAGTAACCCGCATCGTCGGTCGAGACCCTCTCAACCCCGGTCACAGCCGCACATCCTCCACGTCTCCCAGCATTGGTAAGGTTTACATTACACGAGTCAATTCCAAAAACGTTACCCAACATCCACCACCGAAAGCTAATGTTCCTTGATCTCACAAATATAGGCCTAACCAACGACGAAACATTTTCCAAAATCGAAACGCAAACGATCCAACAACACATTGAAGACGCTAAAGCGGAATTACATCGCATCGATACTTCTCCCGACTCTAACCATCATCTGCTAGACAGAAAACGACAGATCACGGACAATCTTGGTCGTTACGAAGCAGCAATTGCACCGCACAAGAAGCTGTCGGTAGATATCATCCGGTACATCTTCGATCTCATCTCCGACGACTATGGGACCGTCCACCTTCCCTACTACAGATCCGGAATCCCACCCCAGGTACTTACCTCACACGTCTGTTCTGCCTGGCGACAAATTGCGCTCAGCACGGGTTCCCTCTGGTCTAACATTGGTATCCGGTGCGTAAAGGAATCTCGCGCATTATTCGGAACCTGGCTATCCCGGGCTGGCACCTGTCCAATAAACATACCGCATTTAGCTTTGACGTGTCATCCCAGCAATAGCTTAGCTCCCGTCGTGCTTTTCAAAGAACTGGCCGAGCCTTTTCGGTTCAAGGAAATAACGTTCATCATAGAAGACGTCCAGTTGTCCGTGCTTTGTAAATCGCCTGATGACATCCTGGAAACAGTTCAAGTCCAAGGCGTTGAGCTCAGGCTCCTAGCGAAACGTTTGCCACAGCTTCGTCCTCTGCCGCAATCCCTCATTCGGAATTTGCACTCGGTCGATATTCGGTATATACATCTATCACCCTTCTCCCATGACCATTTTCCATTGCCCTGGCAGCAGTTGCGTCACCTGGCGATACCCGGGATATACATATTCTTCTCGCGTGTTTTGAAGTTACTATCACTGTGTCCCTCCCTGGAGACCTGTCGGCTAGGCGTATGCCCCGCGCCTGATGCGGAAGAGATCCTTCCGGGGACCATCACGCTGCCTCACCTGCATACGTTATCTCTTTTAGGGGGCGTCTATCCCACAGTGCTGTTTCGCCATCTTTCCCTCCCGAGCCTTAAACGGTTCTCTATGTGTGGTAGGACGGATTGGGACGAAGAAGCTTACGAGATTTTCCGAAACCAGTTCAATGTCCATCAGCTTGACGAACTGAGCATCGTCGAGACCCAGTGCTCGTGGCCCGTCAGCTCCATCCTGAGAGACGCACCATTGCTACGCATACTCTGCCTCCCTTCGGCTGTTGCGTTCGATGAAACGGACCTTGGCGGGTTGGCAAACGGTCAGTTGGGACAACATCTCGAATATTTGACTATATACGAACCATCTTGTGGTATCGATGCATTCCTCGATACGGTGAGGGCCCGTCGACAGGCTGCAAAGTCAACGTCCAGTTTCTCTCGTATATCCCACATCCAGGTATCATACACCACGGATGAAGGTGTGGCCTGGTACGAAAGCAAGATATCAGGGAATAGCGCGGAGGTCGTGACCAAACGGCACTGCGACCTAAAATAGAAAGCCCTCTTTCGACGTCTACAAAAAGAATGTATTCTGATTCAAAAAAAAAAAAAAAAAAAAAAA